>JAXCLT010037412.1:0-14412 GCA_035584435.1 Egregia menziesii
AGCCTCTTTTTTGGCCAACCACATCATAACACACTCAAAAGCTATGACACCACGGGCTAACTTTACTTTCAGTAAACTGGTTTTTTCACAAAATTCCTATGACCCTAATTCGAACAAAATGAACCGCTTTAATTTGGAAATTAACAGCTAAGGGCTATTCTTGTAAGCCATATCACAGCTGGAAAAAAGAAGGCGTTGAAAACTATTACGGACTCATTCGTCAATACTGCCCAAAAGGTAGATCCGTTCGGTGTAACGAAGAACCTAGGTTTAGGCTGAATGGGTATTAATGAATCGTCTATTGAGATACAGAAATGCGATAGAAGTGACGGCTATCGATGGCGTCGATGAATTCGATGATGCTGTCATCACCGGCGACGGGGTCCCCGAGAGTTGGAAAGTCATCTAGGTCTTCGGAGGCGTGGAGTTGGTAGGTGCGGCCACTTTTTGACTTGAGGGAAATGATAACGTTTTCGCCTTCGATCCGGATCTCCACGGTGAGGAAGCTTGATGGATCGTTGGGGTCGGTGAGGGCGATGAATTCGGCAAGGTTGTTTTGCCCATCGCCGTCGGGGTCTCCATTAGGATCACCTGCAGTCTCGGAACCGAAGTGTTCGAGTTCGTATGCATCACTGATGCCATCTCCGTCGATATCGCCGAATCCGCTTCCCCCAGTCACGACGAGAGCGAGTCCGAATTCGCTGGTTTGGTTGTCGGGATTGGTGGCAGTGGCGGTGATGAATTGTCCATTTGCGGGAGCCGTTGGGGAATCAAAAGCGAAGGCAGCGTCACCGTTGGCATCGGTGGTCGTGTCGAGGAAGCCGAGGAAGATTTCGCCTTCACCATGTGCACTGGGGTCAGCGACATTGTTGGCAAAGAATTCGATGCGGTAGGTTTGGTTGGGCTCGCTGTTGAGGGTTCCGGTGATGGTGTTTCCTGCGGTGACGATTATGGGGGAATTTTGTAGCCCGTTAGTGCCTTCGTCTGTGTCGCTGAGGTCGTTCGATGTGACGCCGTCTAGATCTCCGACGTCGTTGGTGAGGTCGATACCGAGGGCGCCATTGGCAAAGATGCTGTTGCCGAGGATGGTGAGGTCGGCACCGCCAAATGTGTCGTCGCCTTCGTTGCGGACTCCGGCGAGGTTGTTATAAGCAATCGTGTTGCCGTCGTCGGGGTCGGTGCCACCGAGGAGGTTGATTCCGAAAATGGTAGTGCTTTTGACGCCATTGCCTCCGTTGCCAAGAGCGGAACCTTCTTTGTTGGTGCCGATGGAGTTGTTTTGGATTTCCAAGTCTTCGCCTGCGAGAAGAATGCCATCACCGAGGTTTCCTGAGATAAGGTTGTCTTTGATGACTCCTCCGTCAGCTCCTGAGGAGGCATCGAGCCCGACGCCAGAATTAGCGAGTGCGGAGAGCCCGTCGGCGGTGGTGCCGATGCGGTTGTTCTGTAGGGTCCAGTTGTCTCCTGAGAGGCGAATGCCATTGCCATTATTGGCGGAAACTACGTTTCCACCGTTCAGACCTGGGAGTCCGAAGGTTCCGTTAGACGAACTTAACTGAACTCCTGTGGCGGCGGGGGTACCAGTCAAGGGCGCATTCCCTGTTAGATTAGAGCCGATGATATTACCCGCTATCTTTGCGTCGGTGATCACTTCTAGGTTTGGATTCTCGTTTCCTGAGATGAGGTTTCCTTGTCCGATTGAGGCGCCTCCCACGAGGATGTCGCTACCGCCGAGGATGATGATGCCTCCGCTGGCATTGGGTATGGCGAATGAACCTGTTTGATCGGTGCCGACTCGATTTCCTTGGATCAGGGTGTTGTCTCCACTGGTTGCGATGCCTTCTTTTCGGCCAAAGAAGGAGGCGGTGGGATCTCCATTTCCAGAGACGAGGTTGTTGATGATTTGGACGTTGTCGGCGTTTGAATTAATGCCTTCTTCGAGATTGCCGATTGGAAATGTGCCAGTGGCGTCGGTGCCGATGAGGTTGCCTTCGATGTGAATGTCAGTGACTCCATCGCTAGTGTTGATTCCTTCGTCAATATTTCCGGAGATGAGGTTGCCGCCGGCTGGGATGGCACTGCCAATCGTAAAGTTGATACCATCTCTGATGGAGATGCCTTGGTCGTCGTTTGGCACGGCTGCAGTGCCCTCTGCGTTGGTGCCTATTTTGTTTCCTTGTATGATGACGTTGGCAGGCTCTGGTTCGCCGAATAGTTGATCACTGAGGATGCCTTCATCTGCGTTGCCTGAGATGATGTTGCCAGCTCCGGCGATATCGAGACCGATGTGTTTAGTGCCCGCTTCATTGTTGATGACGATTCCGGGGTCGTTGTTGCCGAGGTCGGTGTTGCCGTCAAAGCCGAGGCCGATTGTATTGCCGAGAATGAAGGAGTCTCCTGGAAGAAAGTCATCAAGGATGACCCCTGAACCGGAATTGCCAGAGATGACATTGCCTTCTCCGGGGAGGATGCCGCCGAGGGTGGCTCCGTTGTTGAGCTCTACTCCGTGGGCGAAGGGGCGATTGTTGAGGAGGCTGTTGCCAGTGATGTCTGGGCCGATGAAATTTCCGATACAGCGAACTCCGGGAAGAAGGTGGACGTTGCGATTTTGATTGCCTGAGATGAGGTTGCGTTCGGACGCAGTCGGGCCACCGATGATGTTGGGGTTGTCTTCGCTGAAGCTGATGGCGAGCAGTCCGGCACGGGTGCTGTTAGCGGTGCCGTTGGGAATGGCATCGAGGCCGTCAAAGTCGGTGCCTATGCAGTTCTGAAAGACTCGGTTTCCTTCTCCGGAGAGTTCGAGGCCAAAGTCCCCATTTCCAGAGATGATGTTTCCGTCGGTTGGGCCGGTTCCTCCAATGAGTGAGTTGGACCCGAGAAAAATGATGCCGTTGTCAGTGTTTCCGAGGTCCAGTTCGGCAGTTATGTCGAGGCCGATACGATTACCAGCGATGGTGAGATTATTGCAAGAGTCATCGATGAAGATTCCATGGTCGTTGTTGCCAGAGATCGTATTGGCCATCCAGAATTCAGACCCTCCGATGGAGCTGTCATCGACTTCTTCAAATTCGATGCCATGGTTGCTGTTGCCGAGGTCGGTGTCGCCATTGGCATTGAGACCGATGATGCAGCCTTGGATGGTGATGCCGGTGAGGCGGCTGCTTGTATTGCTTCGGGCAGTGATTCCATCTGTGCCACAGCGGTTGATGACGAGGGCGCGTAGGTGAACGTCGCTGCTCTCGATCATGAATCCGCTGTTGACGTTGGTTCCATTGATTTCCACGAGCCCAGCTGCAGCGGAAAATCCGTCGATTAATACGGGCTCGGTGAGCGCGGGGAAGTTATTCAAAGGGGTAATCGTTTGAACGATGTTCTGCGGGAGTTCGAAGCCTATGATGTCGGCGTCCGGGTTTGCGTTTGCATCCACGATGGCTTGCCGAAGGGAACCCGAACCGGAGTCGTTGGTATTGGTAACGATGAGCGTGGGGGCGAGGACTTCGGTTTCGAATTGGTCGGAGTTGTTGGAGGGGCTGATGTCAACTTGGTCTGCTACGAGATTTGTGGTGGTGATGAACGTTCCGGTTGCAGAGGTCGGGTTAGCAAATAGAATCGTTTCGACTTCGGCGCCCGAGGCAATGTTGCCGAGATTACATGTGACGACTCCGGCATTGTGTGTGCTCGTTCCTGTAGCAGGGGCAGCGAAGAGAAACGTGAGCTCGGGAGGGAGGGTGAAGGTGTGGACGACGTTGGTGGCCTCGCTGGGACCATTGTTAATGGCGCGGGCGATGTAGATCAGGGTAGAGCCAGTGTTGATGGAAGGGTTCGGGCCATTTTGGATCAATGAGAAAGCGAGGTCGATGCTGCCATCTATAACTGCATTGCTGGTGGAAGCGTTGTTGCTGTTGTCGATTTCTTCAGGGGCAGTCACGCTTGAGTCGTGAGTGAGGGTTCCCGAGACTAGGGCGCTTCCTTCGATGGTGATCGTGACGCTCTGCCCGTTTGCGAGCGTGCCGAGGAGGGCTCTGAGAGATTGTCCGTCGAGGGCTGCGTTGCCTTGTGTGGTGGTAGCAGTTTCGGGGGCGAAGTCAGCGGGTAAGACTTCGTCTATAGTCACCTCGGTAGCTGGGCTGGGACCATTGTTAGTGACTGTGATTGTTAGGTTAAGAGGCGAATCGACGGTTGCAGGATCTTGCGAGAAGGCGGAGGTGATTGTGAGGTCGGCCTGTGGGTTAGAGTTTGGCGCGATGGTGGTGCGGGCCAGAGGATTGCCGATGTCATCGTATTCGTAGAAGGCGTGAGCACCGTTGGGATAGGACTCGGCGATGAGCTGACCTGCGTCGTCGTAGGTGAAGGTGGCGGCATTGACGCACGAGAATATCATCGCAACCGTGCCGAGGCATAAGGTAAGTCTAGGAAAATTCATGTCTAATTTTTCGGTTAGGTTTTGGTGGCACTTTGAGGCGTTGACCTGCTTCTTTATGCACTTCCGGGAAATCTCTTTTTATCGTCTTACTCTACTTCTAGCGGTTATCCTCAATCGCTGAGCGTTAGACGGTATCCAGAGAAGTCAGTCCCATCGGCGTTTCTGGCTGTTTGGAAGACTCCCTCCATCGTGAATGGGACTTCAAAACCATTGAGGGCTTCCTTGATCATGTCAGCTTGGCGCTCCGGACTAATTTGATCACCCATGACAAGAAGTACAAGTATACGCACTAGGCCAATATTGCTTGCGCTATAGTCGCGATCTCGTGGATCCCGGGGAGATTGAAAGGTGAGCCGCTGGTTCTCTACGATTTCTGCCAAGCCTCTATCCTCATAGAGGGGGATCGTTTCTATCTCGTCGAGACCGAACTCGATTCGAGCCACCACGGAAGAACGCGGGACGCTTGCAGCGTTGCCAGCTACGCGAATCATTTGACCGTTCACACCAATCGTAAAACCGTCGACCTTTGCGTCCCCGTTGCCACCACCGGGAACTCCAGCATTACCCCCAACAAGCGAGACGAATTCGAGACCATCAGGATCGATGGCTGAGGTGGGGAGGTTTTGGGCGTAGTGATAGGGATTGGTTTCGGCAGATTCTTGGGTGAAGAGGTTGCGAAAGATGGGGTCGCGACTCAGGAAACGGCGACTCAGGGGATCGTAATAACGGTTACGCATGTGAAGGAGCCCGGCCGCTACGTCGTTGCGCACTCCGAAGGCACCGACGTAGGTGTAGATTTGTTCGCTGCTGCCAGTGCGTCCGGCGCTGAGGCCGAAGGGCTCGTAAGCGTAAGAGTCAGTGATGTTGCCTGAGGCGTCCGTGAGGAAGCGGGTGTTGCCAGTTTTTCCAAAGTGATAGAAGTGAACTGTTGGTGTGCCTTGTGGATCTTCAATGAAATAGGCGATGCGGCCGTTGGGGTGAGCGATGTAGATACGCTTGAGGCTACCGTTTTCTCGCTCGCCAATGATGGGAGAGGTGGAGAGCGCGAAGTTGTAGAGATAGTCGGTGGTGGTGGCGCCCTCAGTGCGAGAGGTGAGGCGACCTATGGCATCGTAGCAATAGGTGATGGTGGTGCCGTCTTTGGTGGTAGAAATCAGCCGATCATTAGCGTCCCAGATGTGATCGGTGCGGGTGGGATCGGTGGTGCGGCGGCCGCGCTCATCTTGAGTGTGTCCGGAGGTGGTGATTTGAGAGGAATTATCGAAGGCGAGAGTCTCGGTGCCATTGACAAAGTTTGGCAAAGCCTCGGTGGGGAATCCGATATCGGCTATGGTTGTCGGTTCATCGGCACGATTGTAATTCCAGGCGAGATTGGCTCCAGTGTCATGAGTGAGGTTTTTTAATAAACCTTCGCCGTCGTAATCGTAGGTGGTTGTTCGTCCATTGGAGCGGGTCGTGGAGGTGACTTCACGGTCGGCATTGTAAGTGAAATCGATCGCGGAATTGGTGAGTGAGTCTTCGATACGGGTGACGAGTCCTCGTCTGTCGTAAGTGTAAGTAACGATGATTCCTCCTGGGTAAGTGACGGTCTCTAATCTGTTTCGCGTATCGTAGGTGGCTGTTGTGCTTTGTCCGTTGACGGTGGTAGAGGTGATGGCGTTGCGGGAATCATAAATGAGCGAAAAGCTATCAGACTTGGTGCCGAGAGTTCGGTTCGCGGAGCTGAGGCGATTTAAGGCATCGTAAGTGAAGGTGTGGGTGAGACCTCCGGTGTAGCTTCGGGATTGGAGAGTGGAGTCGAGGTTGTAGGAGCGGGTTTCGACAATGCTGTCAGGGTTTGTGATCGTCTGTAGTCGGCCTCGATTATCGTAGGTGCGGGTCTGGGCGCGGTTGTTGGGATCCTCAAAGGAAGTGAGACGGCCCATGGAGGTGTAGCTGGAATCCCACTCGGAGCCTTGTGGGTCGGTGAGTTTGGTGAGGCGCCCCGCGTTGTCTCGGGTGTAGATCGTGGTTCCGTGGCGGGGGTCATCTTGGGAGACCTTGCGGCCTTCGCCATCGAGGTTAACAATAGTCAATCTCTCAAGAGGATCGGTGATTGAGGTGGTACGACCGAAAAGATCGAGTGTCGATTCGGTGGTGTCTTCAGTGGGGTCTGTGACTTTGGTGAGGAGCCCTCGGGGATCGCGCGAGAAAGTCGTGGTGCGACCGAGGGCGGTGGTGATTGCTTCTAGGAGATCGGAAGCAGTGCGTGAGTATTGAGTTTTGTTGCCTTCTTCATCTATGGATTCGATGAGGCTGCATCTCTTGTCGTAGGTTGAGGTGATGACACTGCCATCGGCGAAGGTGATGGAGGTGGGCTTTTCGTGATAATCGTAGGCGAAGGTGCTGGTCTCTCCCGCGGCATCGGTGATGCTGGCGGGGCGGTCGAGGGCGTCGAAGGTGAAGGTTAATGTTTGTTGTTCGGACGTGCCTTCTGCATTGATAATTTGGATGATGTTAGAGTTCGGATCATAGCCGAATCGGGTGGTGACATTTTCCTCATCAGTGAGCGTAACAATGCGATCGAGCGCATCGTAGGAATAGGTTACTTGTGAAGTGTCGGGATGAATCGATTGGATGAGTCGAGAGAGCGCATCATAGGTGAATGAGGTGATGCCGGTGTCGGAGTCAGTTTGAGTAGCGGGGAGTGCTGTTACTCCGTCGTAGGTGAAGGTAGTGACGCCTGAGGTTGGGTTGGTAATGGTCAGGGCTTGGCCTTTACTATTGTAAGTGAAAGTAGAGGTTTCGTTGGCACGATTTGTCGTGGAGGTAGTGTTGCCATTGGCATCGCGGAGAAATTGAATGCTACTGCCATCGGCGTAGTCGATACGGTCGAGATCGATGAAGACGCATTGTATGGTCTCGCCATTGTCCGGATTGGTGAAGGTCTGAACTGTCGCCTCAGAGTAGGTGTAGTTGGTTGTGTCACCCAGTTGATTTGTTGTGCTGGTTAAGTGGCCAGAGGCATCCCGAAAGGTATAGGAAAGGGTGCCACCATCGCGGTCGATAGCGGCGATTATGCGGTCGTTGATGTCGTCGGGAGTGAAGAGTTGTTTTTCTCCAAGTTCGTCGATGATGGCGGTGGCGATGTTGGCTTCGCTATGAAAACGTTTTGCCTGCGAGCCGTCGGGATTAGTTATGATGACTTGTCTTGCCCCGAGAATCGGGACGGCTTCTCCATCCGCAAAGGTGAAGGTGTCGCCAAAGGCATCGGTCTGAGTGGCTACGGCTCCGAGTAGATTTTCATTAAAGAAATCAGGAATGGCGTCGTAAGTTTGAGTGTAGGGAGTGTTGCCAGCTGGTAGACTTTTGGCGGTCATGAAGCCATCGTTATCATATGTGAACTGATAGATTCCGCCGTTGGTGTCGGTGATGTTGGCGAGCCGCGGTTCTCCATTGATCTCGGTGTAGGAGAAGAGAATTTCGCGGCCAGTGTGGTCTGTGACTTGAGTGAGGAATTCTCGAAAGTCAGCGGTGAGTTCGCTGGGTTGCTCATAGGTGAAGGTTAGCGTGCGGCCGAGGTTATCAGTAACAGAGAGAGGCCCCTGAAGAGTGGGATTACTGGGTTGCGTATAGGTAAGGCTGTTGCCGTTACGGTCGAAGATGTACGTGATGTAAGCTGGTTCTACTTGGGTGCCGAGGGGGTGTTTCTTAAAAATGTAGAGTAGCTGCTCTCCGGGGTCTTTAAGATAGAAATGGGTGGCGGTTTCTTCGACGGTGAACTTCCAGCGTTCGCCATCTACGAGGGTCCAGTCGGTTTCGGGAGGAGTGCGTTCGAAGGTGATGATTCGCCCTAAGCCGATATGAAATTGGAGATTAAAGAAGTTGCCTGCCCCGTCGAAATCAACGACGCGAGCAGAGAGATGATGATTATGGACAAAGTCTTCGGGAAGGTGATCAAAGAAGGCGATGTCGGAGAGTTGTGAGCCGTGAAAGAGAGAGAATTCAACTGGCAAAGTAGGACCGCGCAAATTGAGGAGTTGCTTGTAGAAGAAAAATTCACGAGTGGCGGTAGAGACGGGGTCGCCTGTGTTGTCGGTGGTGTTGGCGCCGCCGGTTTCTTCGCCTGGATCAGCTTGGTTGGCGCGGTCGCCACTTGTTTCTGGATTTTCGTCTAATGTGAGCCCGATCTCCTCAGGGTCGATCGCTAGTGTGCATCTCTCTCCTGTTAAAGGGTGTGATACGTCTATCTCTAATTTTCCGTTGGCGTTTAAGATGTCTCGAGTTGGGAAGTCACTGACGGCACCCTGTATGGTTGCTGTTCCTACGCTAGTTTGTGAACTTACGGCGATATTATCATTTGTAGTGCTAAAGCTGCCACCTAGTATGGGATTACCATTTTCATCTCTAATCTCAACGTCTACGGCAAAAATATCGTTGTTTACCGAGATGTTTGTGATCGTGATGTTGTTGGCCTCAAGTGTTAGTAGTCCAGCAAAACTAAGTAGGGTTATTGCGCAGAGGATGAGTTTTTGTAGGAATGTGCTCATAGTGATGTTCAATTGAGAATAGTATCAATTTAGTCGCCGTGAGTGCTGTCCATTTTTTGCTATTTCGAGAAATTGATAGCCCTCCGAGAGGCATGGCCTAATGCAGTGGCATATGAGGGCATAGCGTTCTTGCCTATAATCCAGGCCTTAAATCATATTGTTAGATTAAGCCAGTGATTGGTATTAGCAGGAATGACTTTCGTATTCAGTGGGTGCTCGTTGACTTCTTTAATTAACGTTTGTTTAAGTGGACCCTTGGTTGAGGAGTTAGGTGCCTTGAGTGCCGAAGACTTGATTCGTGCCGTTGCTGGGAGCAGAGGCATCGACACCGTTTTGCAGTCTCGCCCTTCTTGATTTTTCGAAAGAAAATAATTAGATCATCAGACGCTCGGTTTGCACGGGAATGCAAAGGCGAACGGAGATAAAGCCGAGACTGCCGAGGATCAGTTTTTTCGGTAGTGGTGCGAGGACGAGTTTCGCAGGGTATTCATCTAAGGCGTAGTCTTCACGTGGTTGAAAGCCTGAGAACGAAAGCCAACCTTCTCCAAAAGTTCTCCAAGTGCGTTCGATATCATTGAATGTGCCAGAGGCTGATGTCGTAGCAACGCGACCAGCTGGTATGGTGCGCCAAGCAAATGGCTTTGGTAAATCAGTGATCGCTTCCTTAGTAAAGATGCCACATTCGTAACGAAAACGGTTGTCATTGACGGTGTCCCAGCCGTCAAACCAGAGGCCAAAAAAACGAGCTTGATCAAGGTGTGCCAGGTTCTTTGTCGCCCATGATAGAAGTTCATTCCAAGGGTTCAGAATACCAGCGGTCGGGCCGATGTAACGAAGGGTGATGACTTTTATCTCCGACCATTCTTCGATCATGACTGTTGGAGCAACAAAGTCTCGTGAAGGTAACGTTTGGTCTGGATGAGATCGGAAGTATCCTCGGAGGAAGGGGGTGGCACCTTGAGTGGCGCGAAACTTTCCGGGAGTTGTGTTATAGAGCCGTTTGAAGGCACGGGCGAAACTGGCCGGGGTCTCGAATCCACAGGCAAGACCAACTTCGCTGATGTGCCAGTTGGAAGATTTGAGAAGTGCGGCAGATCGTTCAATGCGTAGCCTCTGACTATATTTTGCCACGGTTTCGCCGACGATAGAGCGGAATGCCCGATGGAAATGAAAGGTGGAAAGACCTGCGATTTTTGCAAGTTCTTCGGTTGTCGGAGAGTTGTCGTAGCGAGTTTCGAGATGGCGCAGGGCGCTGTAGATGGCCGCTCGCAATTCTTGTCGAGTGCACTCCTTTTTTCCGAATTCATTTTTGTTACTCATCTCAGCTTGATTTGAATCATAACATATCTTGAGTTTTGCGCTATCCGATTCTTGCGAAGATTGTGATCACTCGGAAGTTCTTGGCTTGAGTTTTTCAGGTAATGGTTTTTCACAAAAGGATCTTATGAGAAACCTCATTTATATTTTTATTGGAATTCTGGTCATTCAAAATTCGGTGTTGGCTGAAAATGAGGGATGGTATTCAAAAGTGGGCGGTGGGTATTTTTTGTCTTCTGAAGATGAGTATTGGGTCGGCGCTCTCGGTTACGATTTTGGTAATGATTGGCGCGTGAGTGTAGAAATAGGTTATTCGACTACGGACTTTGAAGTATTTGGTTTTGATTCGAAGGGGACTTCGGTTCCGCTTTTTTTGAATGCTGAACACGCATGGCATTTGGGAGATCGATGGGAAGTTTTTGCGGGAGCCGGAATTGGGGCTACTTGGTTTGAAGCGGAGGCTGACTTAGGAGTGTTTGGTCGATTCGAAGAGGCCGAATGGACCTGGACGGGACAGGCGTATACTGGTTTGGGATATGAGTTGTTCGAGGGAGCGAATCTTGAGGCAACGGTGAGATGGATGAGAAGTGCGGCGTTCGATTTGTCAGGAATTGAGATCGAAGAGTCAGACGATTTAGCTGTGACCCTTGGGATTAGATTTGAGTTTTGAGTTTAAAGAAATTTTTGAATTCTTTCGGAATCATAATATTTGGTGCCTGATCGTCAGGAAGAGATGGTGGTCATCAAAGAATTTTGCGTGAAATTTGCAGAGGTTCCGAGGAGCAACGCGACGACAACAGCGCAGCGCTCAAACCCAAGCTGGGGTTATGAGCGCATCCAGGGTGCTTTGGCGAATCTTGGCTATACGATCTCCGAAAGCACTGTTGGCAATATACTCAGGGCAGCAGGCGTAGAGCCTTCGCCGGAGCGAATGAAGAAGAGTAACTGGATGAAGCACGGCAGTGCGGAGATGGTGTATCGCAGATGCGCCCGAAGGGATGTGTATGCGGGTGCCCTCTGGGCGGCATAAATAGCAAACAGTTCGTTCGCTCGCATATGGCAACCATGTGTGTTGCTGATTGGTCGCCTTTGGTGGCACTTCGTGGAATCTGACAACAGAGGTTTGGACAATTTTGATACCTTTCCCATACGTCACTAAAGCAAAGGGAAGGAGCGGTTCAGTCGTAAAATTTGAACGGCTGAGCGGGTTGTTAAACTACTATCACCGAGAAAATGGAAAGGAGGCATCACGGTGCGCGTATGAAATCTTAGTTCGTAATACCATCCCCGTAGGCCGACCACGGTTCAGGTAGGAGCGTCGGGAGCCTCGGTGATATCTACTAACTCTTCATCGATCAGTAGTTCAATTTCAGTGCTTGGAGAAGCTCTTTATTTGGAACGTTCAATTATGCTTCTAGGATTCCTTTGTTGTAAGCTACGCTGATGGCTGCGGGTGAGTTTTGAACGTTTAGTTTGTCGTAGATGTGGCGGATGTGGTTGCCTACGGTGTGGGGGCTTAAGTTTAGTTTGTCGGCGATCTGTTTTTTGAGGAGTCCAGCACCAAGAAGGGTGAGAACCTCGATCTCGCGATCTGTGAGTAAACCGCTGTTTGTGGCTTCTGGAGACTTTTTCTGAAGCTTACTCAGAATTAGCTTGGCCACTTTAGGGTCTATGGGGGCACCTCCATTCATGACGAGTTCGATTGCCTCGATCAATTGATTTTTAGTCGAGGCTTTGAGCAAATATCCAGAAGCTCCTGCTGATATTGCTGCCACAATGTCATTTTCATCGTCCGACTGAGTGAGGACAATGATGGGGGCTTGAGTGAGTTCTTTGAATTTGGGGAGGGCCTCGATGCCGGAAAGACCGGGCAGATTTAAGTCGAGCAAAATCAGATTGGGAGCGACTGAGACAGGCATATTATGCAATTCATGCAGTGCTTGTTCAGCAGTGCCGAATTGGCTGGATATTTCGATATGACTTACTTTTCCGAATACAAGCTGTAGGCTTTCGCGGTATTCGGGGTGGTCTTCTACCAGCATGATTTTACTTATTATAGGCATAATTTCGGGGTTTGTTCAGGGTTTAAGTATCCATTTTCGGATAGATAGTTGCAGGCGCACACGGGTGCCTCCCGTGTGCAGATCTTCGACGTGCATATCTGCTTTTAGTAATTGGGCGCGACGTTTGAGGGAAGCTGGTATTTTTTGAGTTGTTGCAAGTTGTGGAAGCCCCTTGCCATTATCGGTGACTGTAAGGAGCAGTTCTTTTTTATTGGCTGAGAGGTGTGTCGTGATGTGAGTGGCTCCGGAATGACGGCAGATATTGACTAAGCATTCTTTGTAGAAGAGAAACAAATCCACACTGGTACGGGCCTTAAGTTGATTGAGAAACGCTTCGCCTTCGATGATGATGTCGTGCTGGAGGTTGGTCGTGATACGATCTGACGCACGTCGCATATCACCGATGAGTCCGATGTAGAGGTTTTTCGATTCCAGCATGTTTGTGCAATGCCGCACGGCGGTGCCGGTGAGCTCAGTGAGTTCGCGGATACGTTTGCTCAAGCTCCGCCACTCTTCTGGTGTTTCTGCATCCTGAGCGATGTCGCTGATAAGACCAATCGAGTGAAGGTTGGCTCCGAGTTCGTCGTGCAAGTCTGCGGCAAAGCGGGTGCGCATTATAGCCATCTCGCGTTGATCTATCAAGCGCACCATCAAGACTGCAATACAAGCGGTGACAGAAATACCCACTGCGATCCATATCATGGTGCTTAAGAGTCGTTTTTGGCGGGCATATCTTTCTTTGAGGGTAGCTTCCACTATAGGCAATTGAGTTTCCAGGTCATGGCGGCGGGCTAATTGTTCGAGCCAATCGCGGGTGGGCACAATACTCCCGTAGAGATTGCGACCGTCTGTGAGCGTATTTAGAGGACGACTGAATTTCGGAGTATTCAAGGGGTCTGCATACTCCACGGGCGCCTTAAGTGCCAGATTTTTGCCTTTTGAAAGAATTTCAATCTCAGCGAAGCCCATATGTACATCCGTCTCCAGCAAGCGCCTCTCTGCTAGATCGTTGTAACCCTCCACAGCTGATATACGAATATAACGGCAGACAATCTCTTGCACAGGCCACATCATGATAGGACTTATATCCAAAGGACTGTTGGAGTAGATATCCATAAGTTTTTTTGAGTCGGAAAAATCCGGCTGTGAGGCACCTTCAATATGTAGATGTGAAGGCATTCCTAAACCTGTAGAGAATCCTTGAGGCGCAGTGTCGTTATGCTCGACTTCCCATAGGTTGATTTGATCTATCGGATACTCGTTTTTTAGATCGATTAACAGCGGTGGTTTTTTTCCTAAAGGGCTTATATAAGCGACACTTTTCTCCCCATCAGCTAGATCCATTAAGTAAGGCAAATGCCCATCCGTCAGAAAAGCGTTAGACCATGGCCTGTATTTCACGGGGTGTTTGTTTGGTGATGCAGTAACAGCTGCTCTCAGAGCGATATTCTGGAGGCCTGAGAAAACCATTATTTCTGAGAATTGTAGTACATATTCTCCATCAAATGCGCGCTTTGAAAGCTGGCTCGCTTCCAGTCGAATCCATTTAGCGGGTATGCCTTTAGCAGGGATGATAAAGGGCGCGATACGTTCTAGATCTTCGTTTGTTAAATGATACTCTCCTAAAACAGTGCCCGTCTTATCGTCTTCACTCGCTCCAACGCGTATCTTAAACTTTCGAGGAAGTGCATCCGCTGAAAATCCTTTATCTACATAGCGCCAAAGAACCGGGGCTAGCACAATTGTATCAATCGATGCTGCGGTGCTAAGGTCGATTTGGACCCATTCTGTATCAACGTTTTCGGTATGTCCGTCTGAGCGATAACCGATTGCGCCTGTCCCGCTGTTGAGGCTATATTTTGCAAGTTGTTTCAGCTCCGAGTCTATCGACTCAAGATGCTTTTCCAATTCCGTCAGACTGCTCTGTTCTAAATTAAGGGCTGAAAGACCCAAGGCGGGTATTAAGCCCAGAGCTATAATCTGGCATATTCGAATGAGGAACAGGGTGTGATTAAAACTACGTGGTAATCTAATTCATCCAGAAACAGTTCCAGCTTCCGCTTGCTCTCCTTGCTCTTGT
>JAXCLT010037517.1:0-14174 GCA_035584435.1 Egregia menziesii
AGTTGAAGTAAAAAATTATATAATTTTTGATCTTTTTCGATCAAAATTAAATGTTGTGTTTGTTGGAACAAGTAAGTTGTCAATGCACCAAAACCGGGACCAATTTCAATCACACGCGCTGATTTTGGAATCGAAAATGCTTTGATTAATGATTTGGCAAATGTTGGAGAAACAACAAAATTTTGTCCTAAATTTTTTTGAGGATTAAAATGTTTGATTGGTAATGAATTGGACATTAAAATTATTTAATTTCAGGTAAGAAAATAAAATCATTTTTGGCAATTTTGACGATCGTTTTTTGAATATTATCAATTTTTTCGGTCGTTAATTCAAAATTAGGGTTTTTAATATCATTAATAAAATTTAACATTCAATAACCGGGGCGAATTTCTTCATTTAATCATTTTTGTTCATAGAAATAAAAGTATTTGGTTTTAAAGAATTTGTTGATTTTTTGAAAACGAGTGCGAAAATGATCGACGTTGATTGTGCTTGGATTTGATAATTTTAAATTTTTGAAATAAATGAGATCTTCTCAAATTGGTTTAAAAGGATTGTTATCTCGGTTAGTAATGTTTAAGATTTTAAGTTTTTGAAAAGTTTTTTGTAAATAACTGTTGCTTTTTTTAATCGTAATATCATCACGATACTTGATTGTGTGAATATAAATCGGTGTTAGCAAATATAAAACTCCGATTAACATCAATCCGAAAACAAATAGTTTTGAAAAGATGTTCACAAATAAGTGTTTTTTAGAAGCTGAATAAATTTTAAAACGTTTTTTGAAAAACGCAAAATAAAAAATTGTTTCAAAAAATCAACATAAAAGAAAAATGATTGAAAAGAATAACATCTTGTGGAAAATCAAATTTATCTTTAAAAATAAAAGGAATTCCTTACCATTATTTGGAAAACTAGAAGAAGCTAATGCTTTGTTGTATAAACTAATTAAACCTTCGTTTATATTCCCTCAAAACAATAACAAAAACCCAATAATGATTAATGTTATTGAAGCAATGAAATGAAAATAATTTGAATTAAGAACAAAAATAATGCCTGCTAATAATAAAACAATAATAACAATACCTGAATCAATTCAAATATTATTGGTGGGATTTTTGATAAATTTTAAAACGTCGTTCATTTTTTACAATTTTCTTTAATTAAAAACGAAACAGAAAAACAATAAATTAATCTTATACGCGATTATATTTAATTAAAGTATTTTTGTATTATATAATATTTTTTTAAAGAAATTGTATAATTATGATCAATCAAAAACTGACTTTAATTCAAATTCAACAAATTCGCAAAAAATTTGTGAATTACTGATCTGGTGATGATATTAAAAACTACATCGTTTGAAAGGCAAAAATTACTGAATTCAAAGTAAATCTAACGATCTATACATCAAATAAATTATTAATTCAAGGATCAGAAAATGCAAAAAATCGATTTTGAGAAAACACAAAATCATTTTGAGAAAAAATTAATTATGTTTGGATTACGAATCCCATCAATGATGAAATTATTTGGGGGGGTGACGAATCAGGAAAAGGTGATTATTTCGGATCAATTTATATTACTTTAGTAAAATGTGACGAAAAAATGCGGGATTTTTGTAAATTTTTGAATTTACGTGATTCGAAAAAAATGCGGGATTCAAAAATTCTTGATTATGGGAAATTACTTTTACAAAAATTCCCTTATTTAATCAAAGAAACAAAGGTAACCCCAAATTTAATCGGAAAAGAAAAAAATTTAAATCAATTATTGGCCGAAAAATATTGAGATTTAATTAACCAAATTGCTCATCGAAACGAAACTGTGATTATTGATGGTTTTTGTTCTTTTCGTAATTTTCAAAAATATCTTCCAGGAAAACAGCTAGTGAATATTAAACTTATTACAGCGGCAGAAAATGAGTATTTAGCGGTTGCAATTGCTTCAATTATTAGTCGATATCGGTTTTTAATTGAACTAATTCATTTAAAAACTAAATATGGAATTGAAATCAAAAAAGGAAGTAGTGGTTTAAGTAAAGCGCAAGCGCGTGAATTTTTAAATAATTCACAAACCCCAAAAGATATTTTAGAAGCGATTAAAAAAAGCTATTTATAAATCTGGTTTCAAAAATTATCTTTCAAAATCTTTCAGACTGGATTTTCTAGAATTTGGTTATATTCTGAAACATAAACATAAATAAACATTGATATTGCGATAATCACAATGATAGCGCAAAAAACAACTGAAATTCAGAATAATAATCAACTTTCATATTTTTTATGCATTAAAATTGCTGGTGCAAAAAACCCAATTGAGAAAACAATCATTGGAGTTAAAACGGTTCAAGATCGAAACCCGATTAAAGCTTTCGATAAATCAGAATTTTCTGTAATAAAAGTGCTTTTATGAACGTAATTAATGATAATCATCACAATTACAAGTAAAAGTGTTTGTCAAATTAGATTTCGAATGTGATTATTTTGCTGTTCAGAATTCGAAATTTGCATTATTCAATAAAAAAACAATGCTCCAGTTGATAATAATGATAAATATTGCGTTCCATAAAAATATAAGCGTTCAAATTTACTAATTCCAAAATGTAAAAGCCCAATTGAAACTATTCCAAAAATTCAAATAATTGCTGTATTTCGACTACCTAAAGTAATCTCTGTGTGATAACCAATTCGGCAAAAAGTTAGAAAAATGAAAAAACCAGTAAATAGGAGATTGATCCCATTGCTGTTTTCGATAAAAGCAAACGTAAAGAAACGTCAAAATTGATAACCATGCATAATGGCAGATTTGTTAATCGCACCAAAATATAAAGGAATTGAATCTTTTGCTTCGGCTGAAATTTTCATTTTTGTTGAAAAAAATACCAAAATAAAAAAACCGATATTTAAAATCAACATGATTGATAAAAATACTGAATAAACGGGCGCATTTTCAAAATCAAAAATCCCATTCCGTAAACTACGAACAATTGAATGATTTTTGATTCCTGAGCGGTTAAAATGATTTTGATTGAGGTTTTTTTTGTTTGGTGTATTCATTATTTTTGTTGTAAAAATTTAAAATAATATTTAATTAACTTTTTATTCGATTTGGTAATTACATAACCATATATATTAAATTATATATTATTTAGTATGAATGATAAAAAATAATTCGGTAAAGAAACTGAAAAATGACATTTTTCAGTTTTGGAAAATGGATGCGGGAAAGTCAATAATCCAGCGTGCAAAAAAATTCACGGCAATGGAGCAGTTTGTTTTTGATATAAAGCATCGTTGACAATCGGGTGTTTAATGTATTGCAAATGTACTCGAATTTGATGTGTTCGACCAGTTTTAAGTTGACATTTAAGAAATGTATGTTTTGCTAATCGAAGTTTAACTTCAAAACTAGTTCAAGCAATTTTACCAAGTGCGGAAATTGAAACGTAACGTTGGAATGGAGTTTTATTAATGGGGGCATTGACGACAAAACGATTGTTTTCAACAACTCCTTCAACCAATGCATAATAATAGCGTTTGATAACGCGTTTAGCTAACATCCGTTTTAAAATTTGATACGCTTTTAAATTACGTGCAACAATCAGCAACCCACTGGTCACTTTATCTAATCGGTGAATGATACCTGGATGTGGTGTCCCTGCTGGAAAATCTACATAATCACGAACTTGAACTTCGACGGTGTTTTGATCGTGATGAGCATCATTATGAGTTGTAATTCCATATGGTTTTTGGACAATAATCAACGCTTGATCAATGTATTCAATTACAATTGATTTAGGTTCGAGCGCTTGTGGTCAATAAGGAAAAAAAATCTCAACCACTGATTGAAATTTTAAATCACACTCTAAATTATGAATTAAAATTCCGTCAATTTTAACATTACGACGATCGGCTGCGGTTTGAAACATTTGATAATTAAAATTAAATCGTTGTAATTTAGTCAATAAAAAATCAATTAAAGTTTGGGGTAATTTTTGGGAAACAACAAATTTTAACAAAGGCATGTTATTTTATTAAGTCGTTGATGTTGGAATTGAGGGTTTAGTTGGATTAATTGAATGAGAATCACGACCTTGTGAAAAACTTCATACAGGTAAATAAATAACAAACATCAAAATACCAAATATCACAAAAACATCTTCAATGTTAAAGTGAATTTTTTTTGATAAAAAATTTAAAGTAAAATAATCCAAAACTTTAGCATCATTTCGAATTCAAGAAATTAAATTACTAAAACCACCGATCAAAATAAAGAGTAAAATTAATTTGAAAATTTTATCATTAACAAATCAATAAAATAATCCAATACAAAATAAAAGCAATGAAATGATTGAGTAAAAAATTATTTTAATTTTAGGTAATAACAATTGTTTATTAAATATTTTGTGAATTAATTCAACAAATCAAAATTTTTTGTCAATTACAGAAAAGTGTTTGTTTATCGAAAATAATTTGTCGGTATCAATAATTTGTTTTCCTTTGATAAACCAATCAGTAAAATACATTTGAAACATTTGCAAAGTCGCAATAATCAATAATGCCAAAAAAAATAAAACTAATTTATAAAAAAATGATTTTCTAATTTTTTTAGGTTGGTGTTGATTTTTTAACATATTGAAATTAGATTGATTTATAAACTGTTTGGTAAAACATCTTGTATTAAAGAGCAACTTTTATACATTATACTAACAATTAACTTATTTATCAAAACAATTTATACAAAAATTATTTATTAAAACAATAAATACATTTCGACATCGTGGACAATTAAAGCCAGAGATCAACCCAATTTTAATTCTGTGAGCATTGGAAGTGGATGTTGTTTTGAAAGTAAAATCGTGCACTTGGCAAAACGTCTTTCAATCATCAAATTGATACAATTTTTGTTTAATAAAATAGGCATTTAATTGTTTCAATGTGTGAGTTATTGGTAATTGATAATTGTTGAGAAAATTTTTCATCTGTAATTCATTTTTGAATAAATTGCTTTTTGGATCATAGTTAAATGTAACTTTTGCATAACGTGAATTTGGAAGTTTCAAATTAGTTTTTGATAATTCTAATTCTTTTAAAACAAGCGCTCGAACACTAATATAAAAATGTCAACTAAGTGCGAATTCTAAACGTTGTTTGGCAGTTTTAATTTGATTCGGAAGAGTTAATCTTTTAGCTCATAAAGAAAAATGAACTGATTTTTGGGAATTATTTAAATGCGGAGCTGTTTGATGAATTTCTTCCGCGGTGTGAGGAATAAAGAGTGTGATGATTGATAATAATTGTTGATAAATCAATCAAAGAGTAGTTTGATGTTGGCGACGCAACACATCATTAGCGGATAATAAATATAAATGATCTTTAATTAAAACAAAATAAAATTGCGATAGTTTTGTATTCAAAAAATCAATTAAATCTTGAAAAACGTTGTGAAAGTTAAGACTTTGGCAATTTTTAATTACTTTATCGACAAATAGTTTAGTTTGATACAGAATTCAAGTATCGATTTCAGAAACAGTTAATTGATAATCGTTTTTGACATTAAAATCAACCAGATTATCTAATATAAATCGCATCGTTAAACGAATTTTCAGATAATATTTACGAATTTGCATTAAATTATCATCGCTAATTGCAACATCATCATCATAATTCGTTGAAGCAACTCATAAACGCAAAATATCAGCCCCATGCTGTTTGCAAATTAGAATTGGATCAATGATATTCCCGCGTGATTTTGACATTTTTAATCCTTTAGCATCATTAACAAATCCGTGAGTAGCAATTTTAACCAGTTTTGATTGACGCTTGATAAGAGCATGAACAATTAATAGTGAATTAAATCAACCCCGAAATTGATCATTACCCTCTCAAATTAAATCAACATTCGTTTCCGGATACAAATTAGTTAATGAACAACCAGAATCAAACCAAACATCCAAAGTATCGGTACTCTTAGTAAAAATTCGATATTTTTTAATTAATTCAGGGCTTAATAATCTTTCTAGCGGTCAATCTCATCAAATTTGATCACCGTGAATGGCGAATAATTTAGCAATTTGCAAAATTAAGACCGGTTTTAAAATTGGTTCGTTATTTTTGGTGAAAAATAATGGAATTGGTGTTCCTCATTTTCGTTGCCGTGATAGACATCAATTTTCACGTTTGGTAATCAAATTCAAAATCCGTTTCTGACCCCATGATGGCAATCATTCACTGCGTTTAATTTGCGAAATAATTCTTGTTTGTAGGGGTTTTAAATTCACAAATAATTGACGTGTTGCACGATATATCACTGGTTGATGCGTTCGTCAATCATGTGGATATTGATGATTAAAATTAGCTTGGGATAATAAATTGTCATGATTTTTAATTTTTGAAATAATGCTTGCTTGGGCTTTTTGATAAAAAACACCAACCAAACTTGAATCGGCACAAAATTGATTAAAATTACCAATTTCATCAATCGGAACTTGTGTTTGATGACCAATTGATTGTGCTAATTCAAAATCTTCTGGACCAAAAGCGGGCGCAATGTGGACAATTCCAGTTCCAGTTGTTGCTTGCACCATATCACCAGTTAAAACCCGCGATTGAAAATCTAAATAACAGTGTTGGTATTTAACGTCAATCAATTGACTTCCGGAAATAATTTCTAAATTATCAACCTTTCAATTTAATTCTTGTTTTAAACGATAAAAACAAGTTTCTTGAACGATTAAATAACGATTGTTTAATTTAAAACGCACGTAATTTAAGTGTTGATTAATTGCTAAGAATTGATTAGCAACTAAAGTTCATGGTGTTGTCGTTCAAACTAAAAAACTTGTGTGCGAAAATCGGGTTGAATTCACAATTGGAAAAACAACATAAACGGAAACGCTTTCATAATTTCGATACTCAATTTCGGTTTCGGCCAAAGCTGTTCGACTTGATCACGATCAAAAAACTGGTTTTAAACCGTAAAACAATAATTCTTGATTAGCCATTTCGGCAAAAATTTTTAATTGATTGGCAACGTATTCTTTTTGACAAGTTAAATACGATTTCGTTCAATCGACTAAAACCCCAAGTCGTTTAAATTGATTACGTTGGTTAGCGACTTGTTTTAAAGTGTATTTTTCACAAGTCTTTCGAAAATTTGGAGTACTTGAGGGCTTCTTTAAGGTTTTTGTCACTGCATTCGCAATTGGAAGTCCGTGAGTATCCCAACCAGGAATGTATTGAACCGCAAAACCTTGCGCACGAAAGAAACGCAAGGCAAAGTCTTTCAAAATTAAGTTTAAAGCATGACCAATGTGAATATTACCATTTGCATATGGTGGTCCGCTGTGCAAAATAAATGGCTTTGCTTTAATTGAATTTAAAGTTTCAAATAATTTAATTTGCGTTCAAAATTGTTGTCACTTTAATTCTTGGACAGTTAAATTAGCGCGCATTTTTAAACCAGAAGATAGAATATTGACTGGTTTTAATTTGGGATTGTTATTTTTTGGATTTTTCATCATGAATTTTTTTTTGTAAATGTTCGTAATAAGCATTTCCAATGAGGAAATTATCTTCATAATCCGTCAATCCAATGAAATTTGAATTAAATGTAATTAAATCGATTTTGGGTGCGACCGCTTTTAAGCAATCGATAATTTGATTAACTAATGTTATTTTACCAACTAATAAAATTGAAATTTGACGTTCGTCTAGTTTTCATTCTTTAGTTGTAAAATTTAAAAGTGTTTTGTACGATTTTTGGAAAAATTCAACACAAAAATCAATAATGGATTCGTAATGAATTTTTAAACGAGGTTTTTTGGCCAATAAAATTTTTTCGAAATCAGATAAATGATGCTTACCTAATTGGATTAAATTAAAAAAATAACTAGCGCTGTCTTCGAATGAAATATCAAATTTTTGCGCAAGTTTGGCAAATAATGTTTTTAACCCAAAATCAAAAGAAATTTGTTTTAAATAAATGTGGCGTTCAAAATAAAACAGCGTCACTTTATTGTTAGTTCAATAGTGAATTACAACCTTTGATTTTTTAAACAACAAAAGCGCATTAACGTAAATTGCGTACGGAAGTAAGACTGGTTTGTTTGGTTTTACCTTTAAAGTTCGGAAAATTTCAACGTAATTAGTAAGCGTTCGTCAATCAATTTGATAAAGAACTCCACAAATATTAAAGCTTGAAATTAAAGTGTTTTGCGGTAATTCGTCGAGTTGTTTTTGTTTATCAGGTAAAAAATAACTTTGTGGTTGAAATGAAAAATTCAAATACTTGGTGTTGTTTATTTGCGAGGCTGATTTTAATAGATCTCGCATCAAGAAATCTAAATGTTTTGGACGTAAAAGGGTTGGTTTAGGAAAGCGATGATAATAAGTGTAATCAAGTTTAATTTGAATTGAATCGGTTGGAAAATTATAGCTAATGTTTTTTAAAACAATTCCTAACTCTTGATTAGCTTGTTTAATCAATTTATTCAACAAACTTCCTCGTCAAGAACGAAATCAAAATCTTCCATGAGTGGTTTTTGATAACTTTTGATTAAAAACAACGTAAAAGGTTGACAAATAATAATAAGTGACAATTAATTTGACATAGTTTTCACCAAAATCAGCAACTGCAAAGGAGCGAATCTTTTTTGATGGGATTTTTGAAAATTTATTAAACATATTCTAAAACACGCATTTTAGCACTTCTTGATTGAAAATTATGACTAATTTCGGTTTGATCAGCCAAAATTGGTTTTTTGGTAATTAAATTTTGGTCAGTTTGGGAATTGAAAAATTGTTTAACAATTCGGTCTTCTAACGAATGATAAGAAATTACAACTACCCGAGTTCCGGCAGTTCTAAAGAGCTTTGTTTGCTGCAAACTTGATGACAAAGCATTGATTTCATTATTAACAGCAATTCGAAGGGCTTGGAATGTTAATCGAGCAGGATGAGTTCGATTTTTAAGTCGACTTTGTGGCAAAGCAGATTTAATAATCGCAGCAAGTTGGTTGGTTGTTTGAATTGGTGTTTGATCGCGCATTCGACAAATTGCTTTTGCAATTAAATTCGCATGTGGTTCTTCACCATATATTTTTAACGTTTTCGACAATTGAGAACAAGAATAGTGATTAACAATTTCGAAAGCAGAAAATGTTTGTTCGCGATTCATTCGCATATCTAAAGGACCATCAAATTGATAACTAAATCCACGATCAGCTTCATAAATTTGAGCAGCCGAAAAACCTAAATCATATAAAAATCCATCAACCTTTTTAATATTTTCGGTTGTTAAAAGTTGTTTTAAAGCAATAAAATTGGCAGCACAAAATAACATTCGACCCTTAAAAAGACGCAAACGTTGTTTGGCGATTTTTAAACTATTAGCGTCTTGATCAATTAAAATCAAAGTCCCGAGGGGAGTTAATTTTTGACTGATTGCTAAACTATGACCGCCGTGTCCAGCAGTACAATCCACGTAAACACCATCTGGTTTAATGTTAAGCATTTTTAATGTTGTTGATAATAAAACAGGTTTATGCAGCACTTTAAGTGAGAAATTTGACTTATTTTTTGTCTTTTTTAGTGATTTTTAAGATCATTTTTGATTTAAAAAATCCGCATTTTGAACAAACTCGGTGGGTTTGACGCATAACTCCGCATTTTGAACAAGCTACCATTGGAACAGCAGTTAAAAAATGATGAGAACGGCGTTGACGTTTTTTTTGTTTCGAGGTTCTGTGTTTTGGTACTGCCATAATCGTTCTTTTTGATAAGTATTATTTTAATAAAATAATTTATTATATATATTAAATTTTAACATTTTTTATATCTTTTAAGCAAATTTTTACTTTTTCAATAATTTTTTGTTGAAATTTTTGTTTAGAAGTTGGGTTTGTAACGTTTCAATAAGTTCGCAAGGTTATTCGTTCGTTTTGATAAAAATCAATTACTTTTACACTCAAAATACGTTTATCAGCTTGTTGAATTATTGATTTAATCATGCGAATTAAATCAATTTTAAAAACTTGTTTATCAGACATTTTTTGATGTGGAAACAAATCAATCGGGATTGAAAAATTTAAATTTAAGTCAAAATAAGCCACCGTTTGTTCAAATTCACTTCGCTCCTGAAAAGGAACGAAAGTAATTGGTTTGGATTGGTGTTTAATGATTAAATCCGTTAATGCATCGTAATTAATCATTAAATACGGAAATATCGCCGATACATCACGATGATTTTGATTGATTTGATAACCAATTTTAATTAAATCATCATTTTTTTCGTGTTGGTTTTGATAATTAATTTTGACATCAACCGGTTGATGTAAATGTAATGAATCAGAATTGACTGGTTGATAAACTAAATTCATGAGTGGCAAATTAAAGTTTTGAAAGATTTTTCGAATAATCGTTAAAAAATATTTATGCGCTTGATATTGCAACTGAATTTGACTTTTATTATTTTGATTGATCGGAGGTAACATTAATAATAATTCTTGTTTTTCAACTCAATTTTGATCAATTTTTTCCCAAACAGTGTTAATTGAAAACGCCGATTTTTGAAATTTTTGAACTAATTTTAAAAGTCCCGGCAATCAACTTGATATTAAATCATAGTAATTATTTGTGGTTTGTTTATGAATTTGAAATGGAATTCGAACCCCAAAAAACTTTTGATTCACTAAAAGTTCTTGAAGACGAATTCAAATGTCAGTTTTTAAATTTAATTGATTAAAATTAGGTAAATCCATCGCTGTTAATGGTTGTTCTGGTAAATGATCATAATTTAATAATCGAACGATTTCTTCAATCAATTGAAAAGGATGTGTTAATAGTTGATTTAAAGGAACGATAAATTTTCAATGTTGATTTTTCTTTGAAATTTTTCATATTTTTGAATCAAACAATTTTTTAACTACTTCAAATTTTAAATCAATTCCTAAAACACGACTTAATTCATCAGAATGTAAAATTAATTCGCTTGGTGATGGTAATTTTAATTGAGAATTTGTCGATAACGGTGATTTGAACGTTTGAGATAATTTTAATAATGTGTGAAAAGCAACAATCCGAAAAATTGGTGGTAAAACGTTAATTTGATTAAATTTTGCAATTCGAATTAACATTCATTCGCCAGTAGTCGAGCTTGTTTGATCCCATTTTAAAGTTTGGTAATTTTCATTGCTGTTTGCGAACGCAAATGATAATTCACAACCACTAAAAAGTTTAATGTAAGTTTTTAAATTTGAATTAAAATCAGCTTTATATTCAGATAGATTTTGCAAAATTGTTTTAACGTGATTTGGAAGTTGGAATTTAGAATCATTTTTAATCATTAACACTAATTCGTTTTTCGGTAAAGAACGTTGTAAAGAATTGTTAATTGGTAAGATTGGTTCGTGATGAGTTAAATAATCAAAATCAGTTGCCTTGGCAAGTTTCCAATATTGGGCAAGATAATGAGATAAGCCAAAATAATTTTGTAAATGACGCGTTCCTAAAGTTAATTCAAGTTTTCAAATTACATCATCAAAATTAAGGTGTTTTAATGGTTCTGGATCACCGTTTTCAGCATTTTTTGGCAAAATAATAATTTCATTGCTTGTTTTTTGGGACGGCATAACTTCATAAAGTGCACAAATCATTCCTTCGGAACGAACACCAGCGAAATTAGCTTTCGTGATTTTTATTTGATTAAATAAAATTGCCTTCGGTTTTGCAAACACCACTTTAATGTTAATTTTTAAATTCTTAGCGCCACAAACAACTTGATACCTTTCATTCGGATTTACAATTACTTGACAAATTGTTAATTGGGTTTTAGTCGGGTGTGGTTTTAAATCAATAATTTGAGCAACAACTAAATTATGATTTAATTTAGCGTCGCTACGAACAACAACCGGCTCCATACCTAAATAATCAAAAGCTGCCTGAAAATCAGCAGGAGTTTTGGTTTTAAAAACCGCTAATTTACGGAACCAATTATAACTACAATGCATCATAACCTTGTTGGATCCAAATTTTTTGATTTAGATCTCGAATATCTTTGATTTTGTATTTTAACATCGCCAAACGCTCAATTCCTAATCCAAATGCCAAAATTATCGGATGATTTTTGATTGCGCAATTTGCCAAAACTTGGCGATGAACAATTCCGGCACCAAGGATTTCAATTCATTGACTGCCTTTACACATTGAACAATTAGTTCCTGAGCAATCGAAACATTTTAAATCAACTTCGAGTGATGGTTCGGTAAAAGGAAAGTAATTAGTTCGAAATCGACACTTAACGGTGGTTCCAAACAAACTTTTGATCATTGCCAGTAAAAAACCTTTTAGTTTTGCTAAATTTAAATTTTTACCTCACATGCAAGCGTCAAGCTGAGTGAATTTAGGAATATGAGTTGGATCGTCAGTATCGTTTCGATAAACATTTCCAATCGTATACGCAAAAAAATTAACATTTGTGAATTTCGGATAATATGCTTTCAACATGTGACTGGTAAAATTTGTTGTGTGCGTTCGTAGCACTGTTTTTTCGTCACTAAAAAAGCAGGAATTTAAATCGTACGCTGGATGGTTTTCTGAAATGTTTAAAGTAACAAAATTATCAATCACGGTTGATAGTTCTTGCACATGAAAAAAGCGAAAGCGCATTGATTGAAAAAAAGCATGTAAATCTTTAATAATCATTGCAACCGGATGTAAATTACCAATTGATGAATTTCAAGATAAGGATTTTAACCCTCGTTTTTGGTGATTCAAATGATAAAAATTTTTCACAAAATCGTCGGATAAAAAAGCTGATTTTGGCTTTGTTTTTAAATTTTTAGCACGCTGATTTAAAAGGTTTGAAATTGTTTTTTTTCATGTTGACAACGCTTGACTAAAATCTTTTTTAAGAGCTGGTGTTAAGTTTTTAAAGGTTCTTAATACAATGCTTTTTCGACCTAAAAAACGTTGATTAATCGCAATTAATTGTTCTTCATTTGAACAAGATGTTAAAGCTTCGATACAAAATTGTTGTTCTGATGCTAACAATTGTTTAAAGTCAATCGAAATTGATTTTGCATTAACTTGGTTGCTCATTTTTAGTTGTGATGTTTTCATCATCTTGATCATCATTTTTAAATTTTGTTTCAATTGTTGCATTGTTAATTAACGGTAATTCGCTTGATTCTAACGTTGAGGTTGTTACATTTTCAATTGATAAAATTTTATTTAATTTTTTGGTTGTTTTTTTAAAACTAATTTCGTAATCTTGTAAGTTGTCACCGAATTTACTAAAACTTTTATGGGTTCTTTCGAAACGAATTTGCATTCGATCTCAATCTTTACGGAAATCTTGTAATAAAACAAAAATTTGTTCAAGATTGTTTTTTAAACGATATTCACGAATAATTTTGTCGATAATTTGTAAAACGATTGCTAAAGTATTAGGAGCAACAATGTAAACTTTGTTTTGATGCGCTAATTTATGTAATCAATTAAGTTCAATTGATTTTTCGTAAATTAATTCAAATAATCGTTGTGAAGGCAAATACATCAAGGAAAGAAACGTGTCATCTTCATCTGAAACATATTTACCAACATCGTTGATGTGTTTGGTTAATTTTGCTTTGAAATCTTTGAGATCAACAATGTTCCCACTTTCATCCATTTGAATTTGGGGAAATTTACTATCGATTGGAATGTTCCCTTGAGGGGTTTTGATGAAAACGTCTGCGCGACGATTATTTTTCATTTGATACTGTTTAAATACAATATTAGAAGCCGTTCCAAAAACACCATCTAAAATGAAATTTAAAGATGTTTCTCCGGAAAAACCACGCTCTGATGGATGTAAAAAAACCCGACTAAGTTTTTTAAATTCTTCGGCTAATTTTTGGCTACCATCGTGAGTTGTTTTTAAAGTTGTTTCTAAATTAGAATAATTTTTAAATAAATGTTCGTTTTTAAGTGCAAGTGCATTCAATTTTTCATTAAGTTGATTTTGAAACGCATCTGCTAATTTTTGCCCACCGGCGTGATTTGCTTTAAACGTTTTTTCTAAACCGTTATAGTTTTGAATTAGAGTATCGTTTTTTGCGGTTAAAAGATCTAGTTTTTTATTCAAAAACCCTTGTAAAGCTGTATTAGTTGCTTTATTATTTTCCAATCGAA
>JAXCLT010037626.1:0-13387 GCA_035584435.1 Egregia menziesii
ATATCGATGCAACTGCCTTACAGTCAATTGGATTGCGTTAATTTGACAAGTTATTTTATTTGTCCACGCGGCCTAGCGGAATGCGCAGAAATTCTGAGGTCTTACTGGGCGCATTTAAGATACCACAGTTTGTCGCAAACAACGCAGAGCAAAGCGGTGTTGACCAACCCGCGATCGCTCCTGAGGCGAAGTCTGAGGGCAACGAAAAGACGAAACCAGGGTCGGAGGGGCGCTCTCAGTAGCGGGCGACCGACCTTAAACGTTCAGAGGAGGAAAAATGAAACTCATGAGGCGTAGCTTTAAACCGCAGAGTCCGCAAAGAGCAGGGAGAGAAAAGGGAGGAATGACAGGCTTATTTCAACTCCGCGCCCTCTGCGTTCTCAAGCGAAGCGGGCGGTTAATCATTACGTATGAATAGTCATAGGATAAGAGTTTTGCATAAGTCGAAGCATTCCACACATTCGGATTCAAAACTAGTCTTTCTTCAAATAACCCACCCGAATCGAATTCGCAGCACCATCTGTAAAAGGAACCAGTAAATATGACTCGCTTCTCAAATATCATCGTGGCTCTCCTCGCCTTGCTCCACGCTTACATACTCGTCCTGGAGATGTTCTTTTGGGAGTCGCCAGTGAGCCTTCGCGCATTTGGGTTAACGCCGGAGTTGGCTAAAGCAACCGTTGCTATGGGTGCGAACCAAGGACTCTACAATGGTTTCTTGGCTGCAGGTTTAGCTTGGGGTCTGACCCTCGGTTCCAGTGGCCGATCGGTGAAAGTCTTCTTCCTGTTTTGTGTGTTGATCGCTGGAATCTTTGGTGCAGTTAGCGTGAGTCCTAAAATATTCTTTGTTCAAGCAGTTCCGGCTGCGTTGGGTTTGTTACTGATTTGGCGAGGGCGCTAAAGTTCTATTTTGAGAATAACTCAGGCGTTTGACTGAATCGCGATCACGCCGAGAGTTTGACTTGGCCTAGCTACGAGATAGTTTTGTTAGAAAGTGGAATGGCTCGTTCATGTCGCGACCAAGTCACCTGAAATTTTCGCCACCAGAGGATAACAGATGCAAATGGCACACCGAGTATTTGATTCACACTTTCATATTATTGATCCCCGATTCCCTCTGATTCGAAATCAAGGATACTTGCCGAACCCGTTTTCTTGTGATGATTATCGCGACAAGCTGGCAAGTCTTGATCTTGTCGGGGGTGCAATTGTTTCAGGATCTTTTCAAGGGTTCGACCAAACGTATTTGGTGGCCTCTCTGCGCAAACTTGGACCTTCTTTTGTCGGCGTCACTCAAGTCCCCATTACAATAACCGATGAGGAACTCGTTTCACTTGACCGTGTAGGCGTCCGAGCGGTTCGATTTAATCTGCGAAGGGGTGGATCGGACTCAGTTGAGAACTTGGAGATGGTCGCTAATCGAATTTATGATCTGCTAAACTGGCATGTTGAACTCTATGTGGATTCGGCCTGTCTTGGAGATTTTTCCTCAGTAATTAGTGGATTGCCGTCAGTTAGCATCGATCATCTAGGTTTGTCTTCTAAGGGCTTCGAGACGATTTTGGAGCTTACTGAGCGCGGTGTCAGAATTAAGGCGACCGGATTTAGCCGTATCGATTTTCCTGTCGTGAGCGCGCTTAAGCAAATTTACGAGGTGGACTCGACTGCATTGATGTTTGGGACTGACCTACCATCGACGCGCGCCCCAAGACCATACACTCATGAAGACATGAAGCTTGTGATCGAGAATTTTGCTGCTGATGAGGCAGACAACATTCTGTGCGGCAATGCTCGACGTTTCTACCGTCAAACAAACACAGAATTGCGGCTGGGAAAGCCTACAGAAGGTCCACGCGGTTGAAGTCAAAGTGCTCTCGATGGAGTAGGGGAGTCAGTGTAGTCGTTTCCTCGTCTGGCGGTTGTGGTGATTTACTTTGCTCTTTGTAGTCTGGGTGGATCGCAACATTGTGGATTGTCTCTAGGCCCCATTGGGCGATGGTCTCGATCAATGGTTTAAGGCTCTCCCCGCGTTCGGATAGGCTGTAAATCACTTTACGACCGTCTTCGGGATCCGGATTCCGTTCGGATAAGCCATTCTCTATGAGCCATTTAAGTCGCTGTGAGAGGATGTTTGTGGCGATGCCTTCAGGTGATTTCAAAAAGTCGTCGAAGCGTTGTTTTCCCCAGAGCATATCGCGGATGACGAGGAGCGTCCAACGGTCGCCGACGATATCGAGTGCGCCTGCGAGAGGGCAGGGGGAACGTTGGTCTTTTGAAATCTTTTCCATATTTCGTATAAACTTACTTGCAAAGTAAAAGTAATCAACTTCTTTCGTGGTTGATATCACTTGCATTGTGCAATTTAAATAAAGATGGAACATCACATACAATCGAAGAGCAGGGACAGCTGGAGGCAGACGACGACTCAGTTGCTGCGTTTTGCGCTGCCGACATTTTTGCTTATGGCACTGAGCACGGGGGTGTTGATGTTTGAGCTGTGGTTGGTTTCACGCTTGGGCGTGCAGCCGCTAGCTGGCTTTACGCTTTGTCTGCCATTGGCATTTTTAATGACGACGATGTCTGCCGGAGGCTTTGGCGGTGGTGTGACATCGGCAGTTGCGCGCTCACAAGGAGTGATCGAGCAGCGCCATTCACTCATACGCACCGCGATTACTTTATCCCTTTTGATTGGCTTAGGCTTCATGCTTATTTTGGCGTTAGAGCCATTGTTTATTCTGGGTAGAATGACGAACTCGTCGCTTGAGCTAGCTTCAGCGGTTGAGTTTGCCGAGGTGTTTTTTCTGGGTGCACCGATACTTTGGTTGGCCAATACCTTGGCGAGTATTCACCGCGGACTTGGAAATCCGGCGACACCGGCAAGGATCGGTGCAGTGAGCGCGGTGCTTCAAGTTGCCGTGAGTTATCCTGTAGTGTTGGGCATCGGTAGTTTTGAGGGCTTTGGGCTACGCGGAGCGGCTGCAGTCCCGGTTTTTGGATATGCGTTGCAAGTGTTGCTTCAATTGCGGGCATTGAAGGGGGAGCTTGGTCTTTGGCGTTTATTGATGCCTAGGCTTAAATTGAAAAAGCGTGAAGTCGTCGATATCCTATGGGTCGGTTTACCAAGTTCGGTGAATACTGTGAATGTCGCGCTTGTTTCGATTTTACTCACCAGTATTGCTGCTGGGATGGGGACGAGTGCATTGGCTGGTTTCGGCGTGAGTGCACGAATCGAGTCCATTGTTATGCCTGTGATGTTTAGCATTGGCACGTCTTTGGTCGCACTTGTTGGGATTGCCTGGGGGCAAGGCAATTTTAGTCAGGCACGTCGTCTCGTGATGGTGGGCGCAGTCCTCTCGACTGGATTTACCACGCTCGTGGGGCTCCTTATGGCATTTGCGCCGCTCTCAGTGTTGGTATACTTAGCTGATAGTGAGGAGATCGCCGTAGCGGCGAGTGAGTATCTTCGTATCGCTGGCCCTGCCATTGGTTTGTTGGGTTTAGGCTTAGCTTTCTCATTTGCGAGTCAGGGGATCAAGCACCCCTTGCCGGCATTAATTGCATCCATATCTCGTCTTTGTTTCGTGGCGGTGGCTGCACACACTTTTCGACCTCAGAGCCTAGCCGAACTGGCATGGATCAGTGCAGGAGGCTTTCTCTTGTTTGCGCTCATTCTCGTCGGCGGATCCGGACCACTTTCTCCGTTTCGACGGAGTCAACTCAAGCGGTCGCAGGTGCGGCTGCATCAAACCTAAAAAAGGAAATATAATGACTACGACTACAGAACAACCAATTGCCAAGAATTACAAAAATGCGAGTGTTGCTCATTTTGGTGCACTAGAAAACTGGAAAGACAATACGGGGATTCTCAGTCAGACCGGTAATGAGTATCGTGGGAAAATTTGGCTAAAAGATCTGCTTGGACTGAGTGGGATAGAGCTGTCTTTAAGCTCCATTTCGGCGGGTGGCAGTGTTCCCTTTGAACATACTCATGAGCAAAATGAAGAGTTATACATTTTTCTCTCAGGTGAAGGGCAGATGAAGCTCGATCAGGACATTATTGATGTCGCAGCAGGTTCAGTTGTCCGTGTGGATCCCACAGCCGTGCGTTGTTGGCGTAACTCGGGGAAGGCGGACCTTGTGCATATCGTCATTCAATCGAAGGCTGGCTCCTTGGAACAATGGACAGCCGAGGATGGCACGATTACTTCGCAATCACCGGATTGGAGTTAATCGAAAGCTGTTCTCTTAGCATCAGGACGCTTAAGGTTGCGTGAGGATCGCTCTAAAAAACAGTTTTGGTTCGTCAGATGGTAGCGTCAGCAAACGAGTTCCAGAATTAGCTGGTGCGGCGTTGCTATTTGCCGAGTCGGGAAAGATTGTCCAATTTGTCAGGTCAGTGGATGCCTCGATTAAGGTGCTACGGTTGGCCGTATAAGGGAAGCTGAGGGTCGTGTTGCCAAAGGTGAACAAGAAGCGGCTCGCTGAGTCTTGCGGATCAGTGCCGGCGAGGTATTCGAGGTAGTTGGTTTGTCCGTCAAAGTCGGCGTCGTCTTCTGGCTCATCATCGCTAGTGCCGGCAAGTTGGGCGTTCGCCCATTGGCTGTAGCTTTGTCGTGTGGGGAGCTCTGTAGTGATCCAGTCTGCAACGAGTTGTATCGCGATTGGGTCGAGCTCGCTACTTGCCAGTGGTGGCATACGGCTCGCACTACCATTGATCCGACTCAGGAGTACAGAGTGAGTGATGTCGTTGGGGACGAGCACACGGTTATCATTGTCTCCCAGATCGTCGCTGAGCGTTCCGTTGATGAGCCCGGCCAAATCAGTGGGAGTTGAGGCGCCTTCATCTGGGGTCGTCGTGGGTAAGTTTAGCGAGGTGTTCGCGACACGAGTGAGCTCAGTTGCTGGGAGTTTGAACGCATTTAATTGAATAACTCCAAGGCAGAGAAAAAGCAAGTAGACAGGCGCATGTAGAAGTGGGGTTAGGGGTACTGCAAAAGAGTGAACCTGTAAGTGGCTAACTATTCCATACAAATGCGCTATACATGTTAAATTACGTCTTTTACGCATAACTGGATGGGGTATTGTGTTCAATGAAACACACCATCATTGGTGAATTGATTACGTTTATCCTTTGTGGTAGAGCTACCCGTTTTTTGGAATACAGCGAAACTGTTCAGGCGCGCGATCTGCCTGATTGTTGTTTTTTGAGATACCTGCTATATTCCTTTTAGGGGAAGGCGTATTTTTACTAGTTCTTTACGGTTCGATCTTTTGCCGCCTCAGCATGGCTCAATGGCTAAGTCTAGGTGCTCATCGCCGCTGAGTTGAAGATTTTTTGAATATGTGTGATTATTAAGGGAATATACCTAGAAGTTCACGCTCAATATTAACAATGAAATATTACTTAACTACCGCCGTCCTTTCATTTGTTGCTTTATCATTGAATGCTCAGGAGCAGTCTGGAGAAGCTTCAAATCCTTTTCTTTCAGGTCATCTCTACTCGCGAATAGCGATCTCATACCAGCATGCAGATGATTATCATTCGGGGTATGACTCTTATGCATCGTTTCTTTTTGATGAACGAGACGGTGAGTATACTTTCGTGAATTATTCCTTAGATTTGGTCTATATTACGCCGAGTGGATTTTATCTCGGTTCAGGTCTGTATGCTAGTGAAGTAAATGTATCTACCGATGGGATAGGCTTGGGAATACCTGACACGAGTTCGAGTATTGAAATACGTGAAGTCCCACTAGCGATTGGCTATGACACCACAGTAGATGATTGGCAATTGCGCTTCGAGACCCGTTACATCTTCAACGTGGATGACGATTTCGATAATTCCTTTTCTTCTGCACTTTCCGATTCTGTGCTACTTCCAGCAACTGACGGCTCTGATAGTTTGACGCTTTCATTCCGTGTAAAACGAAGTTTTTTTGATTTAGAGCATTCACTATTAATAGGTTATCAGATGTTCGAAGCCGATGTGGAGCATCCGTTTTTTCCAAGATTTTCATTAGGGGATCGCTATTTTCTTGATTACGAAGTCGCTAAAGTGATTGGCGATCTAAAGTTATCCATCGGCAATCTCTACTCACAAAGTGAAAAGACCGAGGGCACACCCTCTGCGTCTACCGGCACCGCTTATTTGACTGAAAAGCCACGTTACTCAGAGTTGCGAGCTACAGCCACTTATCGAATCACGCCGCGTTTCTTGGCAGATTTTGGTCTTAAGTATATCTATGCGGGTAAAGATGCACCAAAGCAAAAAACAGCCTATCTAGGCTTAGCTTATATCTTTTAGTCACAGCGTAATATCACACTTTTTGAGTGAGTATTGGCGCAATTCACGAACGAATCATTCGCTCGAACGGTTGATTTGTGATGTCAGGCGACACGCTAAAGTGGTAGGCTCTTTTCCAGATGGGGAGGAGGTGTATTGATAGTAGTCTTAGTCAGGTTCAGGCACGTCAGCTGAACGAAATTGGGCTGCGACGCTATTTTGATATGCATCACTTTAAAGGGCTCGATCAACCAAGGAGTTTGGGGGGACAAGCTGCCTAAACTTTTGCTCTGATTACGATCAATCAGAGGCAGAGCAACGCAAATCAAACCGAAGCAATTATAACGAAATTCCCCTAAGACTCCTTAATCAAAATAATGAACCCCTGTCTGGGCACTCTCGGTAGCGAAGCCACTGCCGTAAGAATACGATGGAAGGCAGCCCTCGCTGATTTGATCGAAAATCTAGACTAATCGTAGAGCACTATCGCGACTTCTGAAGCGCGGAGCACAAAAGGAATTGATAGCTGTGACTGGATCTACTTCTTGGTGACGGATATTTCATGTTTATCGATGTAGAATAGTGCTGAATCAACTCCATATGAAGAAATATATATCCTATCATCCAGCACATTTTTAACCTCTCTTAGCCATAAATAGCTTGGGCTTATGGATGTTCTAATTCCCTTCGGCGTAGGTAATTCATCCAGGAATTCACTCACCTTATAGCTATTAAATTTCCCCTCCCGACCATAGATATCGATGCAATAGTCCTCTAGGGAATTTACCATATGATTTCCTTTAACGTGTATAAGCTTTTCTCCGTCTCGTGTCAGGTAGAAACTCGAGAAAAGCTCGTTGAAGTCGTCTATCTTAGCTTTCCATACTATTTGTAATTCCTTTGCGTTTCTGATCTCAACCACACCTTCGCGATTACATTTTCTTAGGAATAGATCGCGTGCTTCAACGCTGATTATCTCATGGCTTGGAGGTTGAGCCCAGCACCCCCAGATGCATGCAGTGGTCGTAATATAAACTATGAATAGACAGATAGATTTATTCATAGTTTCTGTAGATCAGTAAGGTTGAGTTCTTCTCTGTTGGTCTAAAAAGTGGGCACGTAGTCGGGGAATTTCTTGATGGGATTGTCTTCTTTCGCAGGTGTTTGTTCATCAGTGCTACTCGCGCCCGAGCTCTCCACTAGGGTCGTTTTACCGGATGAATCAATAGTGATTGAGGATTGTGGTGTGACTACTTCTAAAGGTTCTTCAATCGTTGTTTCAGTTTCGATTACTTCAATCGTTTCAGCTGTTGTTTTTTCTGAAACTTCTTCAGTAATTGAAACCGCGAACTCCTCAGTTTTTTCAGAAATTGCTTCGTTCGCATCAGAGGCTACTTCGTCAGTCGTCGTCTCAGTTGGAGCGGTTTCCTCGCTAGTTGTTTCAGTGCTCTCTTCGATTTCGATTTTTGTGGCGTCTGTAATCGCCTTCGCGTCTTCAGCTGCTCCTTCGATCAGCTCATTTACAGTTTCAGCGCTATTGTTCATTTCCCCTGCTTCAGTGACTTTGTCAGTCAAGTCGCTGGTCATGCTTTCAACGGTTTCTTCAGCTGAAGAGGCGAGCTTTTCTGTAGCTTCAATCGCATCTGTAACGACTGCGTCGACTATTTCAGTGGCTTCTGTTGCGACTGTTTCAATGATTTCTTTGGCAGTCTCATCGATCGCTTCTGTTGCGGGTTTAATGGTTTTGGTAACTTCAGGAGCTGCCCCTTCTATTGTGGAGGTGATTTCTCCAGTCGTTGGAGGGGCCGCTTGGTCGTCCTGTTGTGTCATGAATACATAGGCTCCTACACCACCGCCAATAACGATTAGGCCGATGATGATGAATGGCAGCTTACTTGCGCCTTTCCGATTAATAGGTGTGTAGTGTTCATCGCTTTCACTCGTACTCACTTCTTCACCTTCGATGAATGGATTAATGGAGGGGTCGATTACTATCTTTGAAATGTCTTCGGTTGGCTGTGGTGGCTCACTAATTGGATCATTAGGAGTCTCTGGTGTGTTGGGTAGTGCTGGCTTCTCTGTCATGGTATCAGGTTGGGCTGAGCTGTTGGATATTTCGGGTAGTAGGGCAGCGATTGTCGCAAGTGCGCTGGTGTCAAAATCTGGGTCTTCCGCGTTTAGCTCGTCATCCGTCATGAGTAGTCGCTTGACGAGATGTGCGCCTAAGTCATTGCTGACTGCCCCGTTAATTTCTGGAAAGCCCAGCACTCTGAGTTTGCGCATGGCTTCAGTTTTTCCAGAGTGTCCGCTATGCATTTGCACGTGCAGGATCGCATTTGTGCAGATCGTTGGTGGCACGCTGAGTAAGTTGACGAGTTCTGTGATCGGGCGTGTCGCTCCCTCTATATCGATCCAACTGAAACCTGCCATAAGATCGAATTCATACCATTCCAGTATATGTTTCCAATGATAAGGACCGAAAGTGGCTCCATTTTTGTGCTGAATTGAAATCTTAATGGTTTGAGTCATCTGAGATAAGCGGGGCTGGCCTATATACGTGGCTATTTGGAGGAAATTAAGTAGAAGATACTATGTAAAAACGCAAAAACACTTCCCAAGCAAAAAGATTCTTACATTTCGGCAAGAATTGTGATGGAAAATACTGTAATTCTAGCAGGTCTCGTGATCTGTAGGGGCGTGAAGGATGAAAAGCGCAGGTTTTACTGATGTGCTCGCGCTGTTGATGATGGAATTTGATCTAGGTGATTAACCAATCACTGCCATCTCATTGATGGTGAAGCTTTCAATCGCTCCTTCTGTCGCCGCCATGTAATCTGCTAAATGTGGTTTGCTCATATGTGTTTGCCAGTGCTCGCGGGATTCCCAGTTTTCGTAGAACATAAAATGAGTTGGTTTTTCATTGTCTTGATGTAGATCGTAATTGACGCAGCCAGCTTCGGTGCGAGTTGTGTCGATGAGTTTGAGCAGCTCGGCTTTAACCAATTCTATTTTGTCAGATTGTGCGTGGATATTGGCGACGATTGTGAGTTGTTGGGACATGATATTTTTTAGTTTGAGTGGTGGTTCTCTGCGTTATTCCCATCCGGAGATGGTTAGTTTGCCGATGATGGTGTTGGTCTCGCTGCGGCGGTGTGCTTCGAGGATGTTTTCTGCGTTGATTGGGCTGAGTTTTTCGCTGGCTGTGGCGGAGAGTTTGCCTGCATCGATTAATTGAGCGATCTGCGCCAGTATGTTGTGCTGTTCGATGATGTCCTCGGTCTTAAAAATGGGGCGAGTGAACATCAGTTCCCAGCAGATAGTGACTGACTTTAATTTAAAAGGCCCGCCCATGTCGAGGTGCTCATTGTGCTCTGTTATGAGCACCACGCTGCCTTGTGGTGCGATCATTTCGCCAATCGCTCCCCATACGCCATCTATACGGTTGTAGTTGGCGATATAGTTGACGGTGTCGAATCCGGCCTTACGGAGTTGAGCTGGCATATCGCCACGATGGCTAATGATATGGTCAGCGCCGAGCTGGCGACACCAGTCGGCGCTTTTTTTGCGAGACGCGGTGGCGATGACGGTCAGTCCTGCAAGTTTGGCAAGTTGGATCGCCATCGAGCCGACGCCACCTGCGCCACCGATGATCAAGAGGGTTTTACCTAAGTTCTCGGAAGGCGTGTTGAAGTTGATTTTCAGGCGATGGAACAGTGACTCCCAAGCAGTTAATGCTGTGAGTGGAAGCGCGGCGCTAGTAGTTGCGTCGAGTGTTTTGGGTCGTGTCGCGACGATACGTTCGTCGACGAGTTGATACTCCGCATTCGAGCCTGGGCGTGTTACATCACCAGCATAGTAGACGAGGTCGCCTGTTTTGAAAATGGTGGTGCTGTCTCCGCAGTCGACTACAATGCCGGCCGCATCGAAGCCGACGATTTTTGGAGCGTCGCCTTCTTTTGGACGAACTTTTGTATCTACTGGATTGAGTCCCACCGCTTCAACTTTGACGAGTATGTCGTATCCTGTTGGAGTTGGCTTAGGTAGTTCCACTGCTCGTGCGGAACCGCTCTCGCAGCTGTCTTTGAAGAATTGAATTGCTTTCATCGGTGCGTGATTAGTGGCTTTTTCTAGATCTGATTGATTGTAGAGTAGAGTTTAGAGTGCTTGTGTAAATATTGCTTTACGCTTCTCAGTTTATGCAAGACCGGCTTCTGCGGCAGTCGGTAAATCAGTATAACCCTCAGCTTCAGCCGGTGTGTACCAGTTAGCCATGTCGGTGTCGGGGTTTAGAGCGATACCTTTGGCATATCGCTCAACTAGGTCGGGTGTGCTAATGAGTGGTCGACCGATCGCAATCATGTCGGCTGCACCATTTTCGACGGCTTCTGCAGCAGCTTCAAGTGTGTAGCCACAGTTCCCCATGATTGGACCTGAGTAGACCTTGCGGAAGTCAGCTAATGTCATTGGTTCGCCGAGCTCATGAAAACCAAATGCGAGGCCGTCCATGATGTGTAGGTAGGCGAGACCGTATGTATCAAGTTGTTGAGCCGCGTAAGTATATTGCTCGCGGTAGTCGGATGAACCCATGTCGTTAAATACACCATTGGGTGATAAGCGCACCGCTACGCGGTTGGCTGGAAAGACTTCGATAGCAGCACTCACGACCTCAAGTAGTAGGCGAGTGCGGTTTTCGACACTACCGCCATATTGGTCCGACCGTTTGTTCGTTTTGGATTCCAGAAACTGGTTAAGTAAATAGCCATTCGCTGAGTGAATTTCCACGCCGTCGAACCCTGCGGCTTTGGCATTGATCGCGGCTTCTTTATAGCTGGTGACTAGATCTTGGATTTCGTCAGTTGTGAGTGCGCGTGGCACTTCGTAGTCTTTTTTGCCCTCAGGTGTATGAATTTGGTCGCCCTCCAGTTTGATCGCGGATGCAGAAACTGGAAGTTCACCTTTGTGGAAATCGCTATGCGAGGCACGTCCCATATGCCAGAGTTGCAGGAAGATTTTTCCGCCTTTGGCGTGGACCGCCTCGGTGGTTAGTTTCCAACCTTCGACCATCCTGGCCGTGTAAATGCCTGGTGAGTGATTCCAGCCGTTTGCTTGCGGGCTGATCGTTGTGGCTTCAGTGATGATGAGCCCAACGCTTGCACGTTGTGCGTAGTACTTGGCCATGAGTGCATTGGGAATACGTTCCGCGCCGGAGCGGGCACGAGTCATGGGTGCCATCGCTATGTGATTTTGTAATTGCAGATCGCCTAGTGATGTTGGTTCGAGTATTTGTGTCATTATCTTGATTTTTGAATGATTGGTCTAAGTTGAGTGAAATTTTCTAGGATGAGGTGAGCAGTTCAGCTTCAGCCACAGTCAGTGCACTTTTCAAAATATCATCTGAAGTCATCACGCGGCCGACTAGTGCAACGCCTTGACTGAGGCAAAGAATGGTCCGAGCGATATTGCGCGGAGTGGTTTTGAGGCGAATTTCGTTATCAGCTTCAGCTCGTGCAATGGCTTCCGTTAGTACATCTTCGATCGCCTCAAGACTGCGGCGCAGCGCAGAGGCGATTTCTTCGTCACTGGTATCAAAGTCTGCAATACTTGTGCCGATTAAGCAGCCCTTACTGCCACATTCCGAGTGAGTACTGAGCCAACTGCCTAGCAGACATTTTATGTTCGCTAGGGTTGATTTACTTTTAGGGTTAAAGAGTTTTTCACGGGTGCAAGTAACTGATGTGCGTGTGTATTGGCTTAGTGCTTTTAGGAAGAGTGCGCGCTTATTGCCAAAAGTATCGTAGAGGCTTTTTTTTCCGATCCCCATCGCTGCAGTTAATTCACTCAGTGAAGCTGCCTCATAGCCACGAGCTAAGAAGATCTCAATCGCCTGACATAGGGCGACTTCTGGATCGAATTTTTTCTCTGGTCCGGGCTTCATAATTGCACAAGAAGATTAACTTGAACCGATTGGTCAAGGATTTTTAATCGTTCCATTGCTTGTTGAATTGAATGAATCAGCTGAACCTGCGTATTTGTTGCGATGTTCGTTCTTTTCATGAATGTGACTTTCCGATAGATACTGATCGAGTTATTATATGAACCGAATCGATCGTCTCACCTCTATGATCTTGATGCTGCAAAGCCACAAAGTGGTGACTGCGGATACAATCGCTGAGCATTTTGAGATTAGTGTGCGTACTGTGTATCGAGACATTGCAGCTCTCGGGGAGGCAGGTGTGCCAATCATTGCGGAAGCAGGTGTGGGGTATAGTTTGATGCGTGGTTATAATGTGCCACCAATCATGTTTACCGAGTTGGAGATCGCAGCACTATTCATGAGTGCTGAGATTACAGAGCAGTTTGGTGATGATTCGCTAAGAAAAAGCCTGAATGGTGCATTGTTGAAAGTGCGCGCAGCACTACCGGACGGACATAAACGCTATCTCAGTCAGCTAGGTAATAGGATGGAGGTGTGGAGTCGTCCTAGTGGGGCGGAACCACATCGATCATTGATGCCTGTGCAAGAGGCGGTGGTGCGGCGACATTGTTTGAGCATTGAATACGATGCCGGAGGGCGCGGCGATGTGACGCAGCGCACTGTGGAGGCCTTAGGGTTGATCTTCTATGGGCGTCAGTGGCATTTGATCGGCTGGTGTCGATTGCGTCAGGCGATGCGGGATTTTCGTTTGGATCGTATGCAGAGCTGGCAAGTGCTCGAGGAAACTTTTTCCGGGCATGAAGATTTTTCTATCTCAGAATTTTTGAAAGATGAAATGGAGAATCATGTATTGATTCCTGTTCAATTGGAGTGTGAACGTTGGGCTTTGGAGCGTATGCTACACGAGATGCCCTGTCAGATTATTTCAAAAAAGGCACTGGTAGGAGGGCGTTATGCCATTGAAGGCCAGGCTTATTGTTTGGAATGGCTGGCTCGTTGGTTGATCGGAGTTGGAGCTTCTGCGATTGTAAAAGGCCCTGTAGAACTGCGTGCTATGATGCGAGACGAAGCAGAGAAAATTGCTAAACTATATATAGGGCACCTCTGGAAACCTCGCTCAAATCGCTTAATTTCACACATCTAATCTTTACCGCGTTGGCCTACGGTCT
>JAXCLT010037840.1:0-13216 GCA_035584435.1 Egregia menziesii
ATTTATTTAAAAAATGATCGTCATTTAATTTTAGAAACATCACATCCATCGCCTTTAAGTGCATATCGGGGATTTTTAGTTGCTAAACATTTTATTAAAGTTGATCAATTTTTAATTAAACACAATAATCCCCCCTTAGATTGAAATTTACATTAAAATTAAATTATGACAAAATCATTTTTATATTGAATTAAAACAAATTGATTTAATTTCTTAATTTTAGTTAGCTTTTTATCGATGATTATTTATTATTTTTATTCCAACGCGAGTGAATTTAGTAGTAAGAACTTTGTGAATTATTTTTATTTTTTTGGACTTGGAATTATTTTTTTAATGGGAATAATTTATTTTTCTTATTTTATAAAGAAAAAAAAACCACTTTTCAAAGAACTTAAATTACGTAATCAAATTCATAATATTGTGATGATTTCACTGTTTTCAGCAATCGCAACAGTAATTTTAATTTTTTTTTCAAAAATTAATAACATCACTTTGATTCCAAGTGTTCGAATTGCGTTCGAAGGTGTTTTGGTGAAACTTTCAGGGTTTTTATTTGGACCAATTATTGGTTTAATTAGCGCTTTTGTTACCGAATTAATTGTTATTATTTTTATTCCGACTTATTTTCATTACAAATATCTCTTGGTTTTAATGGCGTTTGGTTTCTTCGCTGGTTTAATTAAAGTATTTCGTCAAAACCATTTGAAAGATACGTTGGCGATTATTGTTTTGTATTTAGGGGTTGTTTTCTTTTTTGGTTTAACGATTTTCTTCTTTTTTTATGATGTTAACAAAGGCGTCCCAATCAAAAATATTGATAAATGAATTTTTAATATCAACCAAAATCTTATTAAAAAATTCAATTTAAAAACATTTATTTTTTGATTGAATGTTTTATTATTTTTAATTTTATTCGCTGCTATCACGTTCGTTTTTTTCAATCGATTAAAAAAAACCTTTTTTTTACGTGAGATTAATCGCAATCGTCAAGCAATTATTAGTGTTTTATGTTTGACCTTGTTTTCTGAATATTTAATCTCAGTTTTTATTGCAACCGGCGCTAATCGTTCGGTTTTTGGTGAAAGTTCCGGAAACACTGAATTATTATTTATTTCAGCTATTTCACTTGCTCCAATAAAAATTTTTATTAATACAACAATCATTTTAAGTGTTTATCGTGTTTTAATCATGTATAAACCAAGTTTAAAATTCACTTATTAAAATATGAAAAAAATTTTCCGACTTAGTAATCATTTCACAAAACAAACTTATCAAATTAAAATTCCGACAATTGATCGCTTGACGCTGTTTCTTTGTGGTCCAACTGTTTATGGATCGTTACACATTGGTAATTTTCGGAACGTTTTTATGTTTGATCTTTTGTATCGTTTTTTACTACGAAATGGCCAAAAAACTCATTATTGACAAAATATTACTGATATTGATGACAAAATTATTTCCGCCGCCATTAAACAAAAAACGACTGAAACCGCAATTACTGAGAAATATTTAAAAGAATACCAAACCATTACTCAGGAATGCAATTTACTCAAACCACAACAATTAAAAGTCACAAGTCACATTTCACAATTGATTGACTTTGTTGCAAAATTACTTAAATCTGGTCATGCATATCGAACTTCATCAGGAATTTACCTTGCAATTTCGAAGTTAAAAAAATATTATGTGTTACGCGATTTTACAAATTCACAAATTATTAACCCGGAAGGAAATCGTTTCCATCATGAAAAACGGGACAAACGTGATTTTGTTCTTTGAAAATTCACAAAAGAAGGTCTTAACTGAAAAACACCTTGAGAAAACGGTCGACCCGGATGACACACAGAATGTGTTGCTTTAATTAACGAATATAATCACGGTCAAACAATTACAATTCACGGTGGCGGTCGAGATTTAATTTTTCCCCATCATGAAAACGAAATTGCGCAATTCAGCGCGATGCACAAACATGATTTGGCACACTTTTGAATGCATAATGGCTTAGTTACCACCGGAGTTGCTAAAATTAGTCGTTCCGAGCGACCAGCTAAAAAACTTGAAATGAAATCAATGCTTCAAAATTATGATCACAACGTGTTACGTTTGTTTTATTTTAGTCAACCTTATTACAAGGATTTGTTGTATAGTGATCAAAAAATGATTGATTTAAAACACATTTGGTTACGTTGACAGCGTTTGTTTATTACAGTTCAACGTTTGGTTGTATTGAATCAAATGAAATCACGTTGATATTTAAAAAAACCAGCAGCAATTCAATTCCAATTTGTCGAAAAAATGTTATCTAATAATTTAGGTGTTGATAAAATTTTTCCAAAATTATTTACCTGAGAAAAAACAATTAATACTAAAATTAATCAAAATTATTCGTTAAAAACAATCCTTAATTTTGCAATTGTTTTTCGTTACACACTCGAAGCACTTGGGTTTACGCCAAAAATTCCTCGTTGAACCACGCATCAAAAACATCTTTTAGCATTATGAAACAACGCTCAAAGTAAAAAAGATTTTGACCAAGCTGATCAATATCGAAGCAAATTACAAAAGGCAAACCTTTGGGTTTAATTATATAAATGTTAAAACCACAATTTATTTATGGCAAAAACACTGTTTTGGAAATGATTAAAAATCATTCCCAGTTAATTTTGACCTTATACACTTTACCTAAATCACATTGAATTCCTTTAGCTCAGGAAAAAAATATCAAAATTGAACTCTGATCGCAGAATCAATTTAGCGAACAATTTCCTCAACAAAATCATCAATTGATTGCGATTAAAATCCAAAAATGACCATATTTAGATCGTAAAACACTCCTTTCTCGTATTCAAACTTTCACTTCATCTAATAAAATAATCCTTGTTTTAGATCACATTTACGATAGTTTTAATTTTGGAGCTATCATTCGAACCGCTACTGCGTGTGATGTTGCTGCAATTGTCATTCCTAATAAACGTCAAATTCAATTAAATGAAATGGTTGCCAAAGTAGCAGTTGGTACGCTTTTCAAAATTCCGATTGTCAAAGTTGCCAATTTAGCAAGCGTCATTCGCGAATTAAAAAAACACAATTATTGAGCTTGTACCAGCGATTTAAAAAACCTATATAAAAAATCTTCACTACCAGATGATTTACTCAATTTAAATTTAATTTTAATTATTGGAAATGAAGCCCATGGAACTTCAAACCAATTACAACAAATGGCTGACTTTAATTATTCAATTCCCATGAAAAAAAATGTTGAATCATTAAACGTTAGCGTTGCCACTGGTGTTATTTTGTATGAACTTCGTAATCGACAAAAATTTTGAAGAAACTAATTATTTAATTTATTTAGTAAAAAATACTAAAAATAATTGAGCATGAAATGAATTGTGGAATAAATATCATAAATTATTATATTGATATTTACATCACGACATAAAACGTTTTCATCATTTAAATAATGAAATTTCATTCCTAAAAATTAACATTTATCAAACGTTTTATGCAGCGATTATTCGTTTCCAATATCAAAAAAACACTTCTTTCAAGAGTTTTTTTTTGCAGCGTTTACGTTGAAAAATTATTGATTTATCGAACGAAATATTGAAATTAAATTGTAAACTACCACTCTTAAACTACCATGATCACCAACGGAAGTTAAATTGAAATCAAAATCAATTTGCTTATTTAATCAACCAAGTTTCATGTCAAACCCAAATTTACCAACACATTGATAAATTTTCAGTTTTTGAACAACAAGTTTTAAAATTACGACTTGAAGGTTTGAAAAATCGCGAAATTGCCAACATACTTATTTTTTCAAACCATCAAATTGCAAACACATGAGAACGCATCAAAAAAAAATTAAAAAGATATATAATACTAAAAAAGAGTATATAACTGTTTTTTAAACTTTTTAGTTCTATTAAATAAAACAATTTTATGAAAAATTTTGCTTTTAAAAGGAAAATATCGGCTTTTAGTAGAAAAGTTGGTAAATACATTTTTGGTTATTTTGTCGAAGTTAAACGAACTCATTGAACTAAACCCAAAGTTGTTTTAAATTACTTTGTTGGTTTGTTAATTTTATTAACGGTTTTAGGCTCTTTACTCTTTGGATTTGAAAAATTAATGATTTTAATTTTGAAAACAATCAAAGTATTATAAAATTTTATGACAGAAAAAACTATTAACCAATCACAAGATTATGTTTGATACGCACTCAAATGCCAACCATTCAAAGACTGAATCGTTTTAGATTATTTGATTGATCATCCACAAATGTGCAAACAAGCCCGAATTATCGCTGATAATTCGAAACCACAACGAAAAAACGGGAAGTTTGTTAATTTATCACCCGGTGTGATTTTTGTTCAATTATTAACAATTAAAGGTGAAATCAATGCGAAAATTCGTAAATGAATTTTAAACGTTCCATATGTGAAAGGTTTCAAAAATTATCGAACCCGTTCATTATCCGAACCAATGCCATTTAGCGCGCAAATGATTGCTAATTTAATCAATCAAGAAGTTAAACCAAAAGTTAAACACGGTAAATACAGTTTGGAAGATATTAATTTCAATGTCGGTGATTATCTTTTAGTATTACGAGGAATTTTTTCAAAATATGAGGGTGAATTAATTAAAATTGATTACAATACGGGAATTTTAACAATTAAAACTGAATTTTTCGGTCGTTTAACTCAAATTGAAGTCAGTTTCCTTGATTGTAAAAAGGTAACGGAATAAAAATAAAGGATATTTAATAATGAAAAGCATAAAACGAATCGCTAAACTACAATTTTTTGGATCACAAGCCAAACCAGGTCCAGCACTAGCATCGCTAGGAATTAACATCATGGCATTTTGTACTCAATTTAACACCCAAACTCAAAATCGCGCAAGCGAAGTTGTTCCGGTAGAAATCACAATTTTTACGGATAAAACATTTACTTTTGTTTTAAAAACAACTCCCGCAACTAATTTAATTAAAAAAGCTGCCAATTTAGAAAAAGGGGCTGCAATAACCGTTAAAGATAAACCAATTGCGACCTTAACAGAAGCTCAAGTTACTGAAATTGCACAATACAAAATGATTGATTTAAACACAACCTCACTTGAAGCCGCAAAGCGGATGATTTTAGGAACAATGAAACAAATGGGTGTTCAAATGATTAAAACACCAGGAGAAGAAACTAACAATGAAACCAAACACAAAACGCCATAAAAAGATTTTATCTGCCGCAAACGCAAACCCTAATTTACAAAATGTCGAAGCTATTTTGACGTTTCTGAAAAAAAATCACGCTACTAAATTTAATAGTAGTGTCGATGCAGTGTTTAGTTTAAACGTGAATCCAAAACGCGCCGAACACAATTTAAAAGGCACGTATCAATTAAAAAATCCGTTTGTTGTTCAAAAACGAATTTGTGTTTTTACCAATAATGCCGACGCATTTCTTAAAGCACAATCATTAAAAGTTGATTTAATTGGTAAAACGGAATTAATTACTGAAATCGCCAACACCGGAAAGATTGATTTTGATGTTGCAATCGCAACTCCTGACATTATGTCTGAATTAGCAAAATTAGGTCGAATTTTAGGGCCACGTAAATTAATGCCGACACTAAAAAATGGAACCGTGACAAATGATTTAACTGATATTGTTCAAAAAATCCGGACAGGATATTTCACTTATCAAGTTGATGGTGGTGGGAATTTACATTTCCGAATTGGAAAACTATCACAATCAGTTGATGAATTAAAAAACAATTTTCACCAAATTCACACATTAGTTAAATCAATTAAACCAAACTTTATTAAAAAACAGTATCTTAAGCAAATTAGTTTAAACGCAACAATGAGCCCTGGATATAAAATAGATTTAAAACAAATCTAATTTTTGTTATAATAATAAATAATATTTATAAGAACCAGAGAAAACAACGGTTTTAAACATAATTATGTTGTTGAGGTCATTGTTTTTTGGTTTTGAAATGGATAAACATATGGTATTAAAATCAAATCACCCCAAAATTGCAATCGTTAATCAAATTCATCATGATTTTACGAATACTCAATTTGTGATGCTTGGCACGTATTCAAAAATCAATGTTCAGCAATTTCAAGCCCTCCGTAAACTTGTGAATAAAAATGATGGTCAATTAAAAATTTACAAAAACACACTTTTGCAATTAGCGTGAAAAAAAACACCATTTATGGAATTAAATTCCAAGTTAGTCGGTCCTAATTGTTTGGTTAAATCAGATAATTTAGGTTTTGAATTTTTTGCTTTATTAACTAATTTTAGTAAAAAATTTAAAAATTTAAAATGACATGGTGGTTTTTGAAACGGTCAAATAATTGATCAAGCAATGATTCTTAAACTCGGTCAAATTCCAAGTCGTGAAACGTTGCTTCAAAACTTAATTTTAGTTTTGAAAACACCTCTTTATCATTTACAAGCAACAATTCAAATGATGGCAAAACAACAGGATCAAAAAAATTAAATTTTATTAAAAAGGAAATAACAATGACAAAACCCAACAACCCAATAAATAACAAAACAATCGAAGAATTAATTACTAAAATTGGTGAATTAACAATTTTAGAATTAAATCAATTCGTTGAAGAATTACAAACTAAATTCAACATTCAACCCTTAACTGCGGTTGCTAGTCAAGGTTCTCAATCTGGAAATCAAGAATCAAAACCTGACAATATGAATGTAATTTTAACTGAAATCGGTGAAAATAAAATTGCCGTTATCAAAGCTTTAAGCAGCATTACCAAAAAAGGTTTAATGGATGCGAAAAAAATGCTTGATAAATTACCATTAACAGTTATGGAAGGTACAACACCAACCCTTGCTGAAGAAACCAAACAAGAATTAGAAAAAGCAGGAGCGGTAATTATTTTAAAATAATTATGGTTTTAAGATAAAGTATAAATTCATTAAACATGAAAACATCTAAACATTTACCATTAAATTTAGTTAAAATTAACTGTATCACTTGTGATAATAATTTTAAAATTTACACTACTTTAAAAAATGATTTTAAAGTTGATATTTGCTCTTTATGTCACCCGTTTTACATTGGAACCCAAAAATTCGAATCAAAAGCTGGTCGTGTTGAACGTTTTCGTCGTTTACAACGTAAAAGATCTGATATTGTTAATCAATCAAAACCAGTGAAAGTCGAATCAAATACCGATGAAGGAGCACTAAAAAATGTACAATAATGCTGTTATTTGTGGTCGTTTAGTTAATGATTTGAACTTAAAAACGAATGTTCAAGATCAAAAATATTGTGTTTTTACAATTGCAGTAAACAATTACTATAGTAAGATCACTAATTTTATTCCATGTATTGCTGTTAATAAAACAGCTGAAAATATGGCGAAATTTTTAAAAAAAGGCGCATTAATTTTGGTTGAAGGTTCATTAAGAAGCCAAACATTTAAAGACAACCAAACAACTAGTCGTTTGAATTACTTAACAATTCGGGCTAACAATGTCGTTTTTCTTGAAACGAAAAAAATGCAAAATAGAGAAAATGTGGATATTGATGAAGCAACTAAAGAGCCAACACCAACTCCAAACCCAACTAAAATGTTTACTAAAAATGAAGAAACCAACACTAAACCAATCACTAATAATGATTTAATTAATGAAGAAAGTTTGGAAAATGAGGGTAAAATCGATTGAGAATAACTACTAACAGTAAGCCGACAACTTCAAATTATAATCGTCGGAACAGCACACGAAGTCGCTTTTCAGGCAATTTTAAAAAACGTCGTCGTTGCTTTTTGACAAAAACACGCGTGACCTATGTTGATTACAAAGATATTGAAATGTTGAAACGTTTTTTATCTAAATCTGGTCAAATTTTACCACGCTTTGTAACTGGAACAAGAGCAATTTATCAAAGACAAATTTCCTTAGCCATCAAACGAGCTCGTTTTTTAGGATTAATTGGTTTTACATCGCTAAGCGAATAAATTTGATTTATAATTATCATTTATATGATTTTGACATCAAACATCCGAACCCGCTTCGCACCGTCACCAACTGGTTATTTACATTTAGGAAGTGCACGAACAGCACTTTTTAATCATTTATTTTCCGCACATTATAAGGGAAAATTAATAGTTCGTTTTGAAGACACTGATCAAAAACGGAACGTTCAAAACGCAATTCAACAACAATTACAATCACTTCGTTGACTGGGAATTAAAATTGATGAAACGATCGATATATTAAATAGTCTGTACGGACCATATTTACAAAGCGAACGATTAGATATTTATCGCAAACAAGCCGATTTTCTTTTACATCAAAAAAAGGCTTACTACTGTTTTTGCACGTCGAATGAATTACAAATCCAAAAAAAAATTCAGTTACAAAACGGGGTTAAAGCGTATTTATATGATCGGCGTTGTTTTTATTTAGATTCAACTACGATTCACAAGTTTTTAACCGCCAAAAAACCATTTTGTCTTCGAATTTTAGTTCCTCAAAACCAAAAAATCACTTTCCGTGATTTGAATTTTGGCAAAATGGTTTTCAAAACTGTTGCAATTGAAGATTTTGTTATTATCAAAAATAATGGTTTTCCAACTTACAATTTTGCCGTTGTAATTGATGATTATTTAATGAAAATCACTCACGTTATGCGTGGATCTGACCATTTATCAAACACCGCAAAACAAATTGTTTTATATCAAGCTTATAATTGAAAAATTCCGGTATTTGCGCATTTTACCCTTCTCCAAGTTAATCAGCATCAAAAAATCTCAAAACGTAATTTTGTGCCAGAACATTATTTAGAACATTATCAAAAAATTGGTGTTTTACCAATTGCAATGCGTAATTTTCTTGCTTTCTTAGGTTGATCACCAAAAACCAAAAAAGAAATCTTCAATGAACAAACTTTAATTGAAGAATTTGATGGAAATCGATTCACTCGTTCACCGTCAATTCTTGATTTGGGCAAATTGTATTGAATGAATCAAAAACATATTCAAAATTTATCAGAAAATGAATTTTGAATTCGTTGCCAACCGTTTTTAAAAACTCAAATTGAAAATTCTGACTATTCGATCGAAGCATGAATAAAAATTATCTGTTTATTCCAAAGCGAAATTTCATTACTTTCCGAAATTACTGAATTAGTAAAAATTTTCACAGTCCAAAAACTCATCCATGAACCAGCCCAAAAATTAATTATTCATAACAATCGTAAATTATTGGAATTATTCTTAAAGAAAGTTGAACAAAAATTTGTTTGAAACACCGAAAACATTAGAACAATTTGCAAAGAATTACAAATCAAATCTAAATTAAAAGGGAAATTGTTTTATCATCCATTACGAATTGCTTTGACTGGCCAAGATTATGGGCCACCATTTCATAATTTACTCGCTTTATTAAGTCAGAAAAAAACGATTTTTAGGCTTCAATTAATTTTACAATATGAACAATAGTTATCTTTTTAATAGTCCTATTTATGGTAAAGTCACCTTTATTGATCCAATTATTGTTGCTCTAATTAAAAGTCCTGCTATGCAACGATTGAAACTTATTTCACAACTAGGGACCCGACGTTTTTTACATTACAATGTAAATCATAATCGATTTCATCATTCGCTCGGAGTCGCGTATTTAATTCGTTTTCTTTTTGAAAACAATCTTTATTTTAAGCAGCTTCCAACCAAAATCAAACAAGAAACAATCATTGCTGGATTATTACACGATATTGGTCATGGACCATTTTCACACGATTTTGAACAACATTTTTTTAACTTCAATCACGAAAAACAGGGAATAGAAATCATTTTAAATCCAAAATCAAGCGTCAATCAAATTTTAAAAACAAATCATTTTGATCTTGATCGAATTACTAATTTAATTAGTGGATCAGCCAAAAATGACTTTGCTCAGAATTTAATTTCTTCACAATTTGATTGTGATCGAATGGATTATTTATTAAATGATCCAATTTATATCGAACAACCGCTAAAAAAACCGATCGATTGAAAAGCTTTACTTAATTCTTTAATTCTTGATCCAAAAACACAACAGGTTTATTTCAAAATGAGTGTTTTAAGCGAAGTTGAAAACTATTTACAATCTCGATATTTTTTACATAAACACCAATTTTGAACAACAAATCATTTATTAGTTTTTGGTTTCTTTAAAAAACTTTGAATCCGTTTACAAAATTTGTATCAAAACAACAAAATTCCCACCAAAGCCCTTAATCCATTTGTTTGTTTGTTTAAAAAGTCTGTCAAAATATCATATGAAACATTTTTAACGTGGAATGACAGACAATTAATTGTATGATTAAAAAACATGAAATCAACTTTAAACGATCCAATTTACGAATTTTTCCTTGGTAATTTTTTAAGGCCGTATTCAAAAGAAAACCACATTATTTTACGAAATTTTAAATTATTGGAAAATTTTTCGGAAGTGGAATTGCAAAAATATAATTATTTAGAATTTAAATTTAAAATTTCACAATACAAACGCTCTAAACAACCAATTTGGTTAATTAACTTAAAAACTCATCAAAAATTCAAACTTGAAGAAGTTTCTGAATTTTTTATCAAGCCGTTTCGAATTGAAGAAAAATATCGTTATTGACTGTGATAAGCAATAGCGACATTGTGCAATCGATTTTAATTTATAATAAAACTAATTTTTCAATGTGTTTTATTTACATAATTTTAAATCAAGATCTTTTTTGTGTTTAATTCTCAAGTTATTTTACATTTCAATTTTCATAATCTAATGTGATTAGAAAAGTTAGCAACAATTTTACCGTTAAAACAATCGGTATTTATTGCTTTCACTCCAGTTCAATTGCGTCGGTTAGGTGGGTTTAATGCGATCAGGCAGTTTTTTATCGATTGGAAAAACCGTACTCCAGCGGCAAAGAATGTGTTTTTAATGTTAGATCACGCAACAAGCGTTGAACTGTGTTATCAAGCCGTTGATCATCAATTTGATGTGGTTATGTTTGATGGGTCACGTTTAAGTTTTGCTGAAAATTTACGTTTAACCAAACAAATTGTTGTTTATGCCCATCAAAAGAACGTGCTTGTTGAAGCCGAATTAGGTAAATTAAATTGGACCAATTACGCCAAAACAGAAATTGATCAAGTCAAAACTTTCACTTCTGAAACTAGTGTTGATTTTTTAGCGGTAGCAGTTGGAAATTATCATGGTTTATCAAAAATTGCAGTTGAAATTGATTGATCCTTATTGAAAAAATTGCATCACGAAAGTCATGCTAAATTAGTATTTCATGGAGCGAGTGGTGTTTCAGAAGTGATTTTACAAAAATTGGTTTTTCAACAACTAATTGCTAAAATCAATTTTGATAGTGATCTTCAAAAGCAGTTTTTATTACATTGACCAACAAACTTACCTTCATTTGATTATCATTTACATTATGAAATTGCGTTCCAAGCAGTTTTAAAACACATTCAAAAAATCAGTAATAACTTATTTATCGGTTCGAAAAAATGAAACAATTAAAGGTTGCAATTAATGGATTAGGTAAAATTGGGCGCATGTTATTGCGTTTATTGATTGCTGATCCGCGTTTTCGAATTGTAGCCATTAATGATCCAGCAAGCCATCAACACTTAACAAAACTTTTGAATCGTGATTTTAAGGATCGAAATTGATCGCCAATTAAATTCACATATTCCAAGCATTTTTTATATTATCAAGATATCAAAATTCCCTGTTTACAATTTCAGCAACCGATTGATTGCGATTGAAAACAATTTAATTGTGATCTAGTGATCGAAGCCAGTGGTCGATTTACAAGTTATCATGATTTACAAGCGCATTTACGCGCTGGAGCCAAACAAGTATTTTTAACCACAAATTTTCATGATCCAATCTGATCTAAAAAAACGGTTATTTATAATTTTAATCATACAGACATTGCTTTAAATGAACCAATTTTATCATTAGGTTCGTGCACCAGTCATTGTTTACTTTTAACCCTGAAAGTTTTGCAAAAAATTTTAAAATTCAAGATTGTTAACGCCACCAGTATTCACGCTATGACTAATCAACAAGCGCTTTTCGATCGTTTAACTGATCGTTACGTTACGAGCCGGAGTATTGTAAACAATATTTTACCAGCAACAACCAATGCGAGTAAAATCATTCATGCTTTGGTTCCAGATTTGCAAATTTCAGTTACCGCGCTAAGAGTTCCAGTCACTGTTGGATCGCTTTTACATCTTAATTTAATTTTGCAAGCGGAAATTGATCTTGCGGTTTTCCACCGCCAATTAACTGAACTTCAAACCGATTCTTTCCAAGTTAGTGATAGCGATTTATCAGCTGTCGATATTGTTGGTAATGCAGCAGCAGCAATTTTTAATACCAAACTAACAGTTAAAACTGGTAATTTGCTTCAAATTGGTGTTTGATACGATAATGAATTTGGATATGTAAATCAAATTTACCGATTTTTAATTTTTTTCAATCAAATTACAAATCAATAAATTGGATATTTTTTTTAGGAATTCTTTTTTTTCACTTTTTTTAAGATAAAATTAAATTGGTTATTTATGGATAGCAATAAATTTTTATTATTCAATTGAAAACATCAAACTGATTTAAATTTAGTAAATTCAATTACAAAAAATGATCCGTTTCAAGATCAAAATATTTGGAATTTTTTTCTTCTTTGTAATTATGATTTATGAGCTTTTTTTAAATCACATCATCAATTTAAAATTATTGCTCAAAATTTTATCAAATTATCATTTTCAGTTTATTTGCAAGCGGTAAAATTGGGTTTTTATAATAATTATTTAACCGGAATTTTACTTAATCATTCTGAAATTAACAATTCAACATTAGAATTAAATCAATTAATTAATTTAGCAAATCATTATCGTAAAAAAATTTGTTTTTGTTTGGGAAAGCTTGTTAATTTTAATACAAGTTTTAACGTCAACAGTAAAATTTTAATGCGTGAAATAATTACTCTAAAATCCCAAATTCAAAATCCATAATCCAAAATCCGAAAACCAAAATCCCAAATCCCAAATCCGAAATCCAAAATCAGAAATCCAAAATCCGAAAACCAAAATCCGAAATCCAAAATCCAAAATCCAAAATCCGTTTCGTCAAACCAAGCCAAGCACAACAAAAAATAGCAAACAAACGGTAGT
>JAXCLT010037951.1:0-12935 GCA_035584435.1 Egregia menziesii
CTTTGTGTGCATTATTTTAAATTATAAGTCGCTTTTTATCAGCAAGTTATATGTCTATTTTCCTCGTGTAGTGTGAACAGGAATGACAAAGCAAAACGTGAACTCCCCCAGTCTACCTTGCCTATTTTATTAGCCTACCCTAATTAGTTACTCGACCTTTGATGAAGCAAAGGGCTACGGAATGCCCCATTTTTCGGTCGAGACCTTTCAGCACCTTGCGTAAAAGTCAATGACTTCGTATGATTTGAATGTAAAAGCGCAAATGGTATATTTATTAGCCATTCCACGTGCTACTATACAGTCATGAAAACAATATCGAACCACATCGAGCCTATGGGCGCAGTCGAAATAGAACTGACCGACGCTCAAATGTGGTCAGCAGTGGCCAACAATGACGCTTCAGTAGATGGAAGATTCTATTATGCGGTGCGCACTACCATGATATGTTGTAATCCATCCTGTCGATCTAGGCTGCCATCTCGTAAGAACGTCGTCTTCTTCAAAAAAATCGAGGACGCAATCACTACAGGTTTCCGTCCTTGCAAACGATGCCAACCCGACGGCGTCAGTATGGAAGCACGCGAAATTACTCAAATCACTCGTGCATGCGCAATGCTCTCCAGTCAAAATGAGCACATATCTATCGACAAACTAGCGAATACACTCGGCATGAGTCGTTCCCACTTCCAAAGAATATTCAAGCAACACACTGGGGTGACTCCTAAAGCATTTGCGTTGAACCTTAAAGCTGAGCGCTTACGCAGAACCTTGCCAACAGCTGTCTCAATTACTGATGCCATAGGACGGGCCGGTTTCGAAGACCCGAAGTATATTTATCGCAACGCGCCTGCAATCTTCGGAATGAAACCATCGTGTTTTAGAAAACAAGGAACCGGAGAGACGATCCAATACGCTCTAGTTCCGTTTAAGCTAGGAGTTGTCTTAGTCGCAGCCACAACTGTTGGGGTGTGCTGGGTTTCTATCGGAAACAATGAATTGACACTCCAGGAAGAATTTCATGCTCAGTTTGCGAACGCAAAAATGATGCCTCCAGACAATACCTTCGATCAGCTAGTCACAGACGTCGTCAGCCACCTCGACTTCCCACACACCGAAAACTCCATACCTCTAGACCTGCGCGGCACCTTATTTCAACAAAAAGTTTGGGCAATGCTACGCACGATACAACTAGGCACTACGAAGACCTACGGTGAAATCGCTCAAATGATCGGACATCCCAAATCCGCCCGAGCCGTCGGCACTGCCTGCGCAAGTAACCATCTCGCCGTGCTCGTTCCCTGTCACCGGGTCATTCGTGCGGACAATGGAGCAATGAATTACCGTTGGGGATCCAATCTCAAACTCGATTTGCTTCAGCTTGAATCGAATCAAACACTATAGTCCAATGCAACAAATCGATCTTTTTCCCAGTAGTTCACAACGCGGTCCAAATCGAATCGGAGAGAACATATTGCCTGAGGGAGGCGACACAAGATACTACGGTACGATTTATAGCCCAAGCGAAGCAAACCAGTATTTCAATCGGCTAAATGAAGAAATCACATGGAAACACGATGAAGCCCGAATTTTTGGACGTCATTATATAACCGCTCGAAAAGTAGCATGGTATGGAGACAATAACTATGATTATCGCTACTCAGGCGCTTCAAGAAAAGCACTACCATGGACCGATTTGTTACTCCAGATCAAAGCGCATACAGAAGCACACCTATCCACTTCCTTCAATTCTTGCTTACTCAACCTCTATCATAATGGCCGCGAAGGTATGGCATGGCATAGCGACGATGAAAAAGGTCTCGGCACCCAACCTACGATTGCATCAGTCAGCTTCGGCGCAGAACGGAAATTCTACCTGCGCCATAAATCGACCAAACAAAAAATCGAACTCGTTCTTGAGCATGGAAGTCTGCTCCAAATGGCAGGAGAAACTCAAACACATTGGCAACACACGGTTCCCAAAACGACTAAAGTTCAATTACCGCGTATCAATCTGACTTTTCGAAATTTCCTATAACGTAAAGCCGCGCCTGAGGTTCAAGGCTCTAAGCCAATCCAAAAAGCCAAAGCACCTTCAAGTAAAATGGTTTCTCCAACGTTTGCGAAACCAAATGAATTTCGATCGTTTTGCTGTAATGCATGCTCACGATCCTCTGGGGCATAGGATCGAAATGTGTATCGAGGGAACGCATCCTTCGGGTAATGTAAATAAACGAAGCTTTCCGCACCTTTGGGTCGATAACGATCTTTAATGACGAGTTCATTCATCGGTATTTTATTTAGACTGAAGAAATAGTCTTTACCATATGTGTGTGAGACCAAGCCGTGTTCCGTCTGATTAATCAGGCATGTATAATGCCCTCTGTCCCGTATCAACTGACCACTAGCGGGATCTTGTCGATAGATACCATGCACCAGCACTACAGCAGCATTCTGAGTATATAACTCCTTCAGAAATACTTCGCTAGGTAAATTATAGTAATGGATAAAGCACTTCAATGAAGGCTCTTCGACCATATGAACGTATTCTACTAAGCCTTCAACTAAGCGTAGTATCTGAATCTCACCAGTCCCTCCACAAGCGTGATCCACCTGAGCCAATACCTTCCGTATTTCAGAATCAAGCGGCGCTTGCATAAAAGGATTTTCCGCCGGCGCAGCATCAACAGGACGCAACTCAGGCACCTCATACTCACTTAACCAAAAGAGCCAGGATCCCAACGCGATTGTCCCACAACGGAATTCAGCACCTTGAATCTCCCCTTGATCGACACTAGGGAAATTATCGATCTGCCGAGGCCCCGCGATCATTGGATGACACACCCAAACAATAAAAAAGAGATGTGGCACTAGTGGGGTCATCGCCTTCATCGTCAGCCATTGAGAAATCTTCACGTGCACAACAATATGATCAGGACGCTTCACGTCCAGCATTCTCCAAAGACCTAGGCGCGCTACGTGACGCGACTGCCGCAGCCCTCCGGACCTTTATGACTCTCTGCACATATCCAGACTAAAACGGACGGTAGTGATCGACCACATCGCCTAAGATCCACAAGTCGCCAGGAAGATAGGCATCGTTCTCCCCGAGCTTTAAGACACTCGCATTTGGAAAGATCAAACTGGTAACTGCAAAGAGAGACAAATCACCCAAATCAATCGTGAGAGAAGGTAGCTTGTTCTCGATACTAGTTTTCATGTCTCGATTCACAGCTCCAATATCTGGCAGTCTCAGGTACGGTGAAAGTGCTTCTATGAGCCAGTCTTGTTTCTCATAATCGATACTTGGCTTTAAATTCAATCTTTGAACCTGAAGCGCTGGGCGACCGCTACGATTTACAATCTTGAGTGAAGCCATCTCACTCAACTTCAAAGTAAACTTGGTCGACTCTATTTGATTCGCCCCAAAACCAGCATTGTTCTCGATCGCAAACTCTTGATCCCAACTCTGCAACCATGTAATCGAGAGCGTCTGTCCATAACCACTCGCAGTGAAACCACTGAAAGGCACCAGAGTTTCACGTTCCTTCTTTTTATGTAGTAACGCATTTGCTGTCGTCTTGCCTACATAGATATCTCCATCTCCAACAATTCGATGCGCCTTACCTATTTCCGGCGAAACAACTTTTAGTTTAGCGGTGTGCCCATTTGAAGTGCCGCCCCATTTCCCCCTTAACTTCGGCAATAGGATCTCTTCATAAAGCAAACGACTCGAAATAATTAATGAGGACGTTTTCCCCGCCGCCAAAAGCTGATCATTGTCTAAATTAATATCCGCACGTGAGGGCGTCTTCGAAACAGGTGATTGAGTTGTAATCAACATCACGAGCACCCCACGAGGATCTTCTGAAGTCGAGCCCTCAAAAACACGTGTGGTGAATTGAAATGTCGCCGGTCGTAACGCAAGCGGAGTATGTGGGAGATCCCAACGAGCCACCCCTAAACAATAGTCGAATTTGGATTCCATCGCGGCAAAGAACTTCTTCAATTCACTGGTTACAATCGCCGCAATTGGACCATCCATACTGACACTTGTCTCAAAGGTTCCTTCTCCTAAATGCACAACGATCCGCTGATCAGAAGCGTTGATTTGCAGAGCAGGATTCGCCCGCCCTTTCAACTTCTGTAAATTCACATCACAACGAATCGCATTCTTATCCGATTTGATTTCTTGGGTTCGGTCTTTCGTCACTTCCCACTCACCCCATGGATCGTCTTCACTTTCGCGCTCGCGCTCATAGCGACGCTTCCGAATCGAACCACTGAGCACATCCATATAAACAGAAGCACGAATCGAACCATCCCCCAACAACTGAATTTTGGGAGGTCCTACGACCATAGTCACATTCGCCTTATTCTCTTCCTCTTCAGTCGGTTCGTAATCCCGTGTATACACAAACTCAGGTAAGACAATTTCATGCGCTAAACTTTGCTCTGCACCAGCCCGCTCTTTCTCATAACGCTCCGAAAATAGGTTATTAACCTTGGCGATGTCCATGAGACAAGCAACATCCCAACCGTTCGTCACCGTACGGCCACTCATATCAGTCATGAGTTTTTCGGCGGGAATTCCATTCGCACCCACGGAAACTATCGAGCTCGGAGCAGCTCCACCTCCGGTGGCCATAAGGCTCATACCTGCTCCACCAACATCATTCGACATCGCTCCAGAAGCCCTCGCTGGTGCCATGCGCTTCCTGGAAGGTTTACTTGCTTTACCTCCGGCAAGTGCTTTCGCCTTATCCCCAATCTTGATAGGTGCTGTAGACTTGTACCCTAGATAGCAGGCATTCACGAAAAACTCGATTTCGATATCACACACATCACCCTCAAACTCCACGCCTCGATTGTCACCACCTTCGGGCAGCGTTAGCGCCCAGAGGGTAAAAGGAGTCATGCTGTTATAGTTCCCCATCATATCCTCGGAGATCCGATTAGACGTGTGGACTCTGTCATTCTCGACATCATGCACGTAGTTAAAGGCAAATGGAATCGAATCGAACTCCAGCTCCTCTCGCCCAATTCCTCGATCGTAGAACGGCGTATTGTGGCTCACCATACTACAAAAATACTTCTGTGTCTCTGGGCTGCTCAAACCATTCAATTTGACTCGAATTTCAAGTATACGCACTCGCACATACCCCAACAACGGTTGAAAATTCAGTCCCACGTCAAAACGTAGCCCTTCTGGAGATCGCAATTCAGCGACCGACGAACGCGGCAACTTGACCACAAACGGTTGCTTCACATTGGTTGGGCGATATCTATCAGGTGAAAAACCTTGGATCGCCGCTGCGGAGCGATCAACCATAGCGGAGCGAAATGAACCAAGGTCATAACGAGTGAGTGGCCCAGGACGATACAAATAGTAATAATGCAGCGCCGCATCATATTCACGAAGCGTCCGAGCAAGCGCCAAACGGAACCCACTTGAGCGCGACTCAAAATACGAAGCCATGCCGAATAAATCGATCTGTATAAGTGCTTCCTGTGGTAAGTCTTTTTGCAAAAGCGTCTGCGCCAATGCATACATTCGCACTTGATGCTTATCCGAGACTTCACGCTGCCATTGCAGGCGAACTTGATCAATTTTCAGTTGCGCAATTTTACCCTGAGTCGCCGACCACGATTTCGCACTCCGAGACATACGCTTTGCGGCAGCCATAAAAGAAGCTTTCGCCGAGGTTACTTCCTTCGGGAGCTCTGCCGTGACCACCCCTAACTCGATCTCGAAATCACTCCAATCCGCATCACTAGGGATCACTGACTTGCCATCCTTAACCGCATATAATTCAATCAGTCGATGCATATCGCGATGATCCTCTCCAGCTAGATGCACCAGTGATTGTGTTTTATTAAACACGCCCTTGATCGTCTTCAAAAGCTTGAGGAAGGCTTCCAGCCGAGTAATAATACCTACAAACTTTTTAAATTTCGTCGCATCTCGGGCAGTTTTAGCAATCTTTCCAGAAAAATCAGCCAACGCGGTCAAATTAACAGCCACTTCAGCCAGTCCCACAGCTAAGTCGATACACATCCAAATCGCTTCCTCGACTACGTAGGCTTCAATTGCAGCATTCAAATCAACTTGCGCTTGTTTGAAATTTTCCTGGGTTTCACTCAACACCGAAAGCTGAGCTATCGATTTTTGTTCCAGTTTGGATAGAGTTTCCGCATTGGCTGTCTCGACTTTAGCAATCGCAACACTCGCATCCTGCTCATGGTCGCTCAATGCCTTCGTTTGCTTTGCCAAAAAACTACCAATCGCTTGCAAGTTCTCATTGAGGGTCACTTCGGTCGCACGTTGCCGCTGAGACTCCATATCCGCCCGAATAGCCTCCTCCATGTGTCGCTTACTACCCTCAAAATGCTCAATTGCGGCGAGAAGCGCTTGGATTTTAGGCTGGTACGCAGCAAAAGAGAACGGAGGCACAAACGGAGGTTGGCCTGCACGGTTTGCAAGCAGTGCTGTTTGAGCCCTTAATTGAAGCGCCGTCCATCGAGGATCTAATTGATTCCCGAGGACAGCCGCATCTACAGAAATCAGATTGCTAATCCAAATCGCATGTGCCCACGCTTCCAGACGCGCTTCCCCGTGCGTGAGATCCAACAGAGTCTCGGTCGCGACCAAACCAAATTCGAGTCCTTCGAGTAAATTATCTGCAAGCCAACTTTTGTTGGTCTGAAAGTATTCAGCAGGAAGCGGCGCATCCACACGGCGGGTAACGGAAACCATATTGACACCCGTTTCGATGACTTCCCCGTCGGCAATCGTCTTGTGCTTCATGCCATTACCAACAGTCAAGGTACCTCGAACTTCGCCCGTGTGCAGTTTAAAATCAGCATACGCATCATCTCGAAGGATCATGCTCGGAGCACTATTACCATGATTACCACATACAAGTCGGCGACAGATCACCGTGATTTTCCGTCCCGGTAAACTCACATTTTTACGCTGAATCTGAACCACGTCCGCCACAATCAACAAATCTTCAACTTGATCTCTAAACAACGGAAACTCTTGTTCTATTGTGTCCAAATTCACATAAGGACGTTTGATCGACATCCGCTGCGTACACGCATAAGTCACCGGTGCAGGTGTGAAGTCCTCATACAGTTTAGAGTAATCAGGCCATTGCTTTTTCTCAAAGCCAGGATTCCCATCCGCACCAAAAAGATGGAAGCGTCCATTGGCCTCAGATAAATGCCAATGCTGCGCCAATTCAGTCGTCCGCTCTAGGGCTAAAGGCACCTGCTCACTTCCCTCTGAAATAATTTCAGCCGCGGGCTCAAGAGTTGTCAGTAGTTGCTGATCCAAAATAGGATCCAGCTCAAAGCCGATCACAGTGACATCGCTAATTGCATACAACTTCTTCGTTAGCTTTCGAGTTGTAATCACGGTAAAAAAGCTCTGTTCCAACTGATTTGTGGGGTCTGCGCTTGCCGCAGCAATTGCCTTAAATTCGGCAGCATCACTAGCCAGCCATAGACGCCCCGCCTGTCTGACAAAACCAACATTGCGAGTCTCGTCTCGGAGCTGTGTAAAATTAACGAAAAAACTTGAATCCGCTCCCGTTCGCATGTCCTCGGTTAGGCTCTCCTCCACCAATTCGTAGTGCTCACGATCAAAGACAAATACTTGACCCAAGATATCGCCCCAATCAATACGCGTTAACAAATGAGTCCCATACTCTGCAAAGTGTTCGAGCATCGCTCCATGGCTACCATCAAGCGCTTGCGCCTTTTTAACCAAGTCTTCGACCCCTTCCAACGGCCCCTCGGAAGACTGGATATCGAGATGTTTGAATTTACGTACCAGCGCAAATCCACATCCGCTTCGATCATTCGCCACACTAGGGTCAATCCCCAACCATTCGGCAAAGGCAGAAATTCCCTCGGCATCCGGACGATTCAGCGCATACGCGTGAGCACTCCCACGTCCACCCGTTTCAAAATCAGCAAAGAAGTGGCGGGCAAAATCACTCCAATTCGCGCACAAGTCGACCCGTTGATGTTTTGTCCATCGCCCATGCTGGAGCTCCGGCGCTTTTGAGACCGTCAAGTGCTGCCCAGAATTCGCAGGAATCAAGGGCGATTCCGCTTCACCACTCCACCAAAAAGGCGCTAAGCCTGAAATTAAATTACATTGCTGCCCAAGACGGACATTCGAGAGAATTTTAACCGGAGTTTCTTTTGCAGGCATTTTTTACAAATTTTATATTAAAATATGATTAGGAGTAGATTGCAACTAACGGCCATACAGGCAAACAAGTCAAATTGAATTCCTAACCTTTTTAACATAGAAACTAAATCACCATACTTAGCCATATCCAATATTTCATAGAACGCATGCTTATAGCCGCCCTAAATACCTGAATCATATGCTTTAATCGGTTTGAGAATCGTTTCCACCTTCGAGAAATCAAGCTGCGCACTGACAAGCCCGAGATCTCTCGCTACAGTCTTAGTATTGCAAAAGCGGATAGATTCTAGTCCCTGTCTAGCCAATTGGCCATCAACTTCTCCAACTTCAATAAATTGCTTCACAGACTTCACCGGATCAATATTCACGGGCGACGCAATGCCAATTGAATTTTTCAAGCCGTCAATAGCTTGAAACGCCGAAATAACCTGAGACCCACCAAAGAAACCAAATAAGCTCTCCGCAATATCGGTATACGTAGGCACACTATGCCGGACTAATGAAGCCAAGGCTTTGCGGTATTCGGTGGCTACCTGAACCGCTTTCTCAAAATCACACCGATAAGACATGTAATTTCCTAGCATTTCGATATATCGCTGCCTAATCTCAACAATCTCGTCGTTAAGAACAAGATCGCGAATCCATGAATAATCTGCATCTGAATTAAGTTTTAAAAAATTCACTGTGATCAACAACTCACCTAAGTGATCAAAACGAATATTCTCTTCATCAGCAAGAACTTGCTTATGAAAAACATCCAAATAGGCAGGACAGAAAGCTGTCATCGGGCATGCACAAGAATCGTGAATAGCGTGTTGATGCTTTAACGACCAGTTCATACATGACGCATAAGCCATATGATAGGCCTCGTTAGCCACATGCATCATTTTTTTAACGCGATCATATCCAGCCAACGAACGCAGATCTGTATTATGTAGGTCGATCTGGTCAACATCGAGAGATCCGCATTTACGCCAGCAGAGCCGCTCCCAATGCTGTCTAGCCTGGTTAAAGTTGGCATCCATATCCTCAATGAACTCAGCATAAATACTGATAAAGTCTTTAATTAAAGCATCATCAGACAAAGCAAGCCTCAACCCTTCATCCCGATGCAGTGCTTCCAAAAAATGCACAAAGACAGCGCTCGTATTCTTATCTGTAGGCCACTGAACGGGTGGCTGCATGTATTTCTGGAGAGTCTCTAGCTGACGATATAAATTTTTTCCACTCTCACCAGAAAACGCCTGCTGGTGCGTATTTAAATGCTCAGAACTTTTCGCTAAGCCTGCAGCTAGGTTACTTGATGCTCCTCGGCAAAATAACACCGTTGAACCTGACAATAAAACATTACCTAACAGCGATTTATTGAGATTTTTTAAAGCAGGTAAAAACTCTGGATTCGCGATAATATACCCATCATTTATAACCAATCTCGTATCATAAATAACCGAGTGAATAAGCTGATTATTAATGCTAGTCTGGTTCCAACTGTGATTCCAAGGGTACCTTCGAACAACATCATCTGCTGTCCCCATATAAATGTATGTTTGCATGCTCAATACCCTAGGTTGCTCTTAAACAATATTGCAAGTCATCCGTCAAAGAGTTGATATTTCAAGGACAGTAAAAAAAGACGTTTCGAGACGCCCCATTTTCGGCCATCAGCTCAGCGTTCCTCCATGTCATAAATGCCATATCAGTGCTAATAGTGCATTTGGATTAACTCTTACTGATGCCCTGTTGTTATACCATCAGTATCAACATGGGCAGCCGAAGCACCTACAAATTGACCGATACCGACAAGCGGCGCGTATCTTGGTGAAGATTTACCCTGGCAGGGTTCTGAGTGGCAGAGACATACTCACCAGCAGGAAGATTAAGAATGTAGTCGCGCGGGTGTTCTCCAAACCAATGCTTAAAATAATCTCCGTAACTATGAATAACTTGACGATCGTATCCAGTCTGGGTCTCATAAGAATTTACAATTTTATGCATAGCATCTTCAAAAGTCACAGGGCTGGCGGTATCAATTTTGAACCGATTGGCTGAGGACTCATTACCAATCTCTTCCCACCATTTTTCTTCGTCGGAATTTGGCCAATGCCCGGTGAGATCGTTCACTTCGAATCCTGAAGACATTTTTTTGTTGTTGGCTGTTGTGTATTTAATGATCGGGCTGAGCCAGCTTTTCACGTTTGAAACATTATCATTGTAGGACATATAGGCACCGTGCCCGATGGTATCCATCACATGCTCGATCATCGATTTGGTTGCCCCATTCCAAGTGATCTTTTGATTTCTCCATCTAGGACGAAGTGCTTGAGAAATCATGATTTTGGATGAATTTGCATCGATCCAACCTTGGGCAATTTCCATAGTATCCAAAAGGTCATCGTAGACGGATGTTTCGCCAGGCTCTTGATCTACATGGATACCAGCCACGGGAGTCGTCGGGTGAGCGATGTTGAAATTATGCACCGCTTCTGCTAAGCGCTTCATCGATTGCTTCTGAGCAGTGATCGTCATGCGCACATCATTAGGGTCGTCCCACAAGTAGCACATCAGCCAGACCTGGATACCGCGGCTATTGGCCTCTGCCACAAAGTTTGCAAAGTCTACTTCATTCGGAATGGTCGGCGTCGTATTATCTAGATCCGCCATATCCCATTCCCATACAGCATTGTAGAAGTAGAGCACTCTAATGGATTTGTTTTCACAAAAATCAAAAAACAAATCCTGTACCCCTTTGTAATTTTCATAAAAGCGCGCTTGGGCATTTCTGGGTGCTGAGGGAGTCGGATCCCACGAACGGTTTTCATTTTTTGTGCCAGTGACAGCAGCTGGATTCCAAACCCACATAGCGCGACGATCAGGGCAATCGAATAAATCCCATTTTTCGGCACCATTCCACTCGGCACTTTGAGCGATGTTACTTAGAAGGAACATCAGTAAAAAAAGTATATATCGCATGTGAATTTTCATTAATTAATGGGCAGTGGCTCGTCCATTTAAAATCCAAGGACCGAGGTTGAAATTGGCATAATGACTCGCGTTAAAATGAACCAGAGATTAAGTGCGGTGAATATATGTGATTAAAGGTCAAAAAGGGCATTCTAGAATACTCTCTGTTCAGCGTCTCTCAAACTCAGGGTAACACACGCACACGCAAGTTCTTGAATTCAACTGGCGATCCTTCGGACTCCAAACACAAGTAACCCGTGGCAGGCTTACAGTTCGTGCCTCCCGAAACTTCCTCGCCATTCACCCAGAGGCGCACCTCTCCGTTAATCGCGCGCACGTAGTAGTGATTCCATTCACCCACACCTTTGGTCAACTCTTTCGATGGAAAACTACGCTTACCATTTAAAGACAGAGGCGGGAATGGAGTCATAGTAGCCGGGCCAGTGGGAAAGACATCTCCGTGCGAGGTGAACCAATCGGACTTCTTATTGTGCTTTGCCTCATAGCGTTCAGAATAGCCCACATCTAAAACCTGCACCTCAATACCATCCGGCAACTTCCCCTTGCCGGCCTCTAATAGAGCGATCGACTCTGGAGAGGCCCAAAGAAACACACCCGAATTGCCGGCGCTACGCAGATGTCGCCACTCGACCACGAGTTCGAAATTTGTGATCGGCTCGACGGAACGAATCACTCCCACTGGATTGCCGGTGCAGTGAGCCACTCCCTCCTCCCAGCTCCATGTATCCTGCTCGCAGTTTACATTAACAAAATCAGAGGCCCCCCATTCCATCCAGCCTGCCCCCTCACCATTGATAATCGCCTTAGGCAGCGGCACGGCACCAAAAGCACACGAAGCGAGAACGAAGAAAGGCCAATAGCCGACGCGACCAGAGATACGAGAAAGCATTGAATTCATAGGTAGGGAAATCTAGCGAGTGCTCACCCCAACGTCGAGAGTCATCCCTCTACAATAGGAAAGGCTCAACATCACGGCCGAGTATCTCCGAGGCCCGCTTCAATGTGGAACAGATTTCAACAGGATGGAGCTCTGAAACCTTTTGACTGTAAATCGTCGCAAGCGCTGTGCTTAACGGCTTCGCCAGCAATGCCACCCACAGCATGCGGATACCTTGATCCGCTAAAACTAATTCCGCGATTTCGTAAACATCTTCCCTCGTTAAATTTGAAGTCACATGTCTCCAATCAGCAATGCCATTAAAATCCTTAGAATACAGCGGGTCGTTCACAAAAGAAAGATACATCCGCTTCACCTCCTCCAGCTCAGGCAAACCATCCACCCGATAAACGACTAAACGCTCTTGTGGGTAAATTTTATAATCAAAACGCATACCTTATAGCCTTCGCAGTGTTCCCTATTCTGCAAGCAAAAGTCTAAGCATATTCACAATTAGTCCGATCATATTGGCGAATGTGCTACAGCACTAAAATGTAGCAGCGTAATGACCGATTCTTGCGAAAAGAAAACGGAACAAACGTTTAATAAAATATCACCTCCGCTCATGACGCATTAATCGGCTCTGACTATTGAAAAACTGGACTCAAACTCTGGATAACATTTGCCGTAGTGCCGTTGTCCAAAGGCACATTAACCAAAGCGCCTAAAAACGCGATCAAGCTCCGGTCAACATCGCATAACGCGATGGGGTGCAGATGGGTGTGATTAAAACTACGTGGTAATCTAATTCATCCAGAAACAGTTCCAGCTTCCGCTTGCTCTCCTTGCTCTTGT
>JAXCLT010038058.1:0-12924 GCA_035584435.1 Egregia menziesii
TAACGGCTGGCTCACAACTTAACCTTCTAAATCTTTACACCCCACAAGCACCTCGCCGCGCAGCGGCTTTGTCCAACTGCACGAAGAATACTCAACGTAACAGCTTAGTATCAAACATCAGCCCGGTGAACCTGCGACAACTTACACGCAAAAAAAACGGGTAGTCGTCAGACTACCCGTTGATTTTGCTCTAAATATTTTCTGTTACTGCCCCATCGGCGAAAATCAGGAACTAGCGACGACGGCGTAGCATCACCGAAGTAAGTCCGAGGATACCTGCGATCAATGCGTAGCTCCCTGGCTCAGGAATGACTGTGCCGTTAACAGCAATATTGTCTAATTCATGAAGCCGATCATTTATATTCGTGGAGCTGTCTTTAAGATAAATACGAAACTCTACAATCGTCCCATTAGTTAAGCCAGAAAAAGCAATATTACCCGTCAAATCGAGACTGGGAGTAAAAACTTGAGCCGCGCTTGTATTTGCAGTCCCTCCTAAGCTATCGCTAGTGCCGGAATATCCAGATAAGCTGGAATAGACTGCAGATTCAAAATTGAGTGGCACTTTCACCTCATATTGATAGTCAAATGAAGTTAGATTGAGTGTTTCACCAACGCCTAAGTTCGCTACAGTAAACGAAAATTGCTGCCATTGAGAACCGCCATCAGCCGGATCAACCGTGGTTGCACTGATGCCAGGAATTCCACCAGGAGCATTCACTGGATTGTGGTTCGCAGTGACTGTTGAAACACCACCAGTAATCGTATTTTGAGCAGCGGAATTAGTCAGATCCCAATTTGTCATCGCAGAACTGAAGATTGACGCATCACTCGATGCTGCGGAGTCGCCATCGAAGTTAAATTGAGCAAGCACTTCTGCATTAGCAGAAATGCATAAAGAAGCAAAGAGCGCACAGGCTCCGGTAAGTGATCGTGGTGTAATATTCATAGGATGTAGTTATTGATAGAGGTTAGCCCTTAGCTTACAGTACCCTCCCAGTCCTGCATATCCTGTGTTCACAGGATATGCAGGATTCCCTGCCCTTACTTCACCCAAGCGTCGCCCCACATCACCCAATCACCTCCCCAGCCATTGCCCCCTTCGGTGACGACCATCTTAAGGCTTTGGCTGCCGATGATATCCAAATCGATTTCCTTTGGCTCGGACTTTCCGCCCATTCGACCGCTATCAAAAATCTTTGTATCGTCTGCATACACTTCAAACGTGACCGAAGACTGGTGTCCAGGAATCAAAACAGCATGAAACGTATTGTATCTACCGCCGGTAAAATAAAGTAATTCACTATGCGAATGCACTTGCATGCCCTTTTTGTAAGTAGTCTTCACCTGCTTGTGCTCCAGATCGGTTCGACCCACAACGCGATCTGCAGTCATCAACGACAGCAGCCTGTGTCCTGCTTCTTGTTCAGCGGCATCGATTAGGACTGGGCGTTTTACCATATATTCTTCCTCGGAAATCGTTTCCCAATAAATAGAACCACCTGCCTCTAACACGTCAATCGGTTGTCCATTCAAACCAAACGTCAAAGAAGGTCGCGTCAAATGGTTCCAATTGAGCAAGGTGCTGCCCTTCTTCTCTAAGTCGAATGGGTAAACGGCTAACTGATGCGTTGAACTCGCATTCTTTATAACGAATGTGCCTCGATACCCGCCAAAGTCTATCAAGACCTTCCCCGCTTTCACGTTTTTAAGTTCAAAGACCAACTTACTGTATTCTGGAATTGGAACCCGCGGATCGTTGATTCGAAATGAAGTGTAGCGGTCCTTCTGCTCGGTCCATTCCTTTGCCCAATTATCGTCAAATGATTCAACTATATGTGTCGACTCTAAAGGCGCTTTAACAACAGCAGCTTTCAACTCGTCAGAACCAATCATCACTGCACGCGTGCTAACATTAAGTGTCTCCGCGCCATAGCGTTGCTCCCCTCCCTCTAGCTTGTAATGCACATTCGCAAACACCCAAAGTGGCTCGTCCAGTTCAAACAAGTCCAAATCCGCGCTATAGATTCCATTCTTTTCTGTCGGCTCGGCATACTTCCAAAAACGTGTTTTGACAGTCGCATATTCATTATATTTGGCATCGCGCGTATAAAAGAGATCAACCCGCGCAATCGACGACGATGCCTCTGGCTTAACTATAACGACCGGGCGCCCATCAGTCGCATTTAGTTTAACCTCAATTTGCGGTAGCTCGGGGAATTCGAAGCTCCCTTTCAAATGGTCATCAAACCAAAGCAAATTCGCGGCCCATGAACTCGCGTTATGCTTATGGTTCAAATGCTCCGAGCGAGCGAAACGGAAGTCCTTCGACGGCATATGGTCCGTCATCCACTCGAGATCCTCGACAATGCCGTGAAAGTCATTCGTAGGTGCCATCCATAGCACCGGACAGCTTAAGAGCGCTGCATACGGTGCAGCTGTCGCGGTGCGAGTCTTTAATGTATCTTCATCTAACAATGGCGGCGCGCAAGAAGGCGCAGTCGCCTTGACACGTGAGTCTATCGCAGCGGTCTGCGTCGTAATCACCCCGCCCATCGAGTGGCCGTAAACGCCGAGCTTATCGCCATCCACTTCAGGTCGCTGTTCTAGAAACGTCAGCGCACGCCGAGCGGCCAGTGTTCTTAAAAAATAGCCATCATTGCGTCCCGATGGCACAGCATCATATTTCTGATCATTATTTGGCTCGATCCCCCTGGATTCAGCCGTCTGTGCACCAGCTACAGCGCCCCAATCTGTCTGAGCAGCTGCGGGCAATTCCCCCCTTTCAATATAACGTGGATCTCCACGCCAACTGAGCGAGATGGTTGCATAGCCACGCTTTGCATTACTAAGGCAAGGCTGAACACTGCCCAGACCCCCACCACCATGAATCTGCACAAGAGCTGGTAACTCTTTACCGCCTTTAGGATAACCATAGTAAGCGCCCATCCAGGCATCTTGTCCCTTGAACGTACCGATACGGTAGCGAATCGCTTGCATCATAACACCGTTTTCTTCCCATTCTTTGTGCACTTCAACATTCAGGGGCTCTACCGTGGGATCATAACCGGACCATACCGCTTCAATTGTTTGAGGTGACTGACCGTCTTTAAGTGGCGGCAGCGACTCTTGGTTTGCCAAGAGAGGTGTCGCCATAATCGCAGCCATAAGGACCTTCAGATGGATTTTTGCCATATGCTTCATCTTTAATTTAAATATAGTCGTTTATAATCTGGGTGGGAAAACTGAGACCTATCACTTTCTTACGATTTAAGAATATCGAACAAGGAGTAGAGTAACAGGTTAACGACAAGTAAACATCCTGTATCTACAGGAGAAATAAACTACCCTATTCGATACTATGATCCCTGAGTCGGCATCGGTCTCACAACGAATACGGGCACTCAACGACATTTATTCATGCACTCACGGAGTAGATTCTCTAAACCCTAGGTATGCGCGGCAAAGTGCTACTCAGAACTAATATAGAGTGTATCAATGAAGAGACTATCCAAATCGATATTACCCGCAGTGCGGTCAGTATCCAGAACATCAATATAGATAGCTCCAGAAGTCGTCACAGGTAGCGCGAATACTTGCTCCATGTCATTATCAGCCGTTTTTATGATTGTGATCGCCTCAGTCCAATCAGTGCCGTTGCTTGAATAAGAAAAAACGAAATCATCTCCTTCACTATTCGCAGTGCGGTATGCCTCTATATGAAGCGCAACTGCACTGCCACCCAACACATCGAAGGTCCATTCATGTTCCATCAAGGATTGGTTGCCATCTTCTTCTTCAGTCAATATCTCGTAAACATTATCGCTAATATGATCTGCGGTGGGTCCTGTGATAGTGCCAAAGGCAGTGAGCTCACTCGTCGCCAAGTCAGCGACTAATGTCGTGTTACCATTCGCTGGATTGCCAGCAAAATTCGACGTAACAACCACATCAACCGCCTCAATCCGATAAGCATTCTCGATCTCGTCCAGTGCAACTTGATTTTGAACATTTGAACCATTCCTGTAGAGCGCAAAACTACCACCGGGGATCAATCCACGCTCAGACATGTCGGTCCATTCGATCACGATCTGATCTGACTCCACTGTAATCTCAATATCATCATCCAAGGGAACTACACCTATATTACCACTAAAAGGGATAACTAACTTCATACCATACGCATCATGATTCAGGGGTATCTCTTCCAAGTCCACTAGTCGAACCGCTACATGATGGTCAAAGGCGTCCACTCTCAGTCTGGCTCTCTCGTCCTCACCAAATTGGTAAACATTACCGTCCTGGATGAGATTAGAGAGTGCCTCCGTTTGCACAACATCACCGTTGAAGACTTCCAAAGACATACTGAAGGATTTCGCCACATTTAAGAAATCAACCGTGTCGATCCGAAACTCTACAAGTTCGCCCGCAGCATCCAGTTCAAATGACGACCGGGGACTAGCATCCGGCGATGCATGAATGGAGAGTCGATCCATACGAGCATATTCACTGCCATCGAGCGACGCTAAGACTTCAAGGACGTCGCCTTCGTGCAGATAAACGGATCGAATAACACGGTTCGTTTTATTCGACTCGGCAACGCCAGCACTGCCGAGCTGTTTATCTGCTAACCAGGCATCCACTAGACGGTTTTCTACATAGACTTCATAAGCACACTTGCCATCACTTTCATCAAAGTAATCAAGCACCAAGTCATAGCTTCCCTCTGTAACCTCTGGAATGATTTGGCTTACCGAGCCCTGAAGGCCACTTAATCGAGCCAGTTTTCCTCCTGAAGCAAAAACAGAGCTGCTAACCATGGTATTTTCTCTTACCATGAATTCAGCTTCGAAATCAAAAACTTTAGTCACCACAGCAACATCCATACGAGAGTACTCACTACCGTTTTTGAGACTACTCCAAGTGACCGAAGATCCGTTTTGTAGCTGCACACGGTAAGAAGTATGCCGCGTTCGGTTGTTTACACTCAATCCCGCGCTTCCCAGACTCCGGTTCGCCACCCAGGAATCGACCACTGTTCCATCAACAATCAAATCAAACGAGCAAGCTCCGTCAGTTTCATCGAAGTAATAGGTATCGATGGTATAAATCCCCGACTCCCCACCGAAATCAAGTGTAGCAGAGCCACTGCCACCTGAAATCTGAATATATTTACCGCCTTCAGCCAAGCTATTCGACTTCACACTAAATGACTGTAATTGCAGATCTTCCGATTGAAAGCGAACCGTTTGCGATGGATTCACTTCTAACAAATCAAGGCGGCAATACTCACCACCACTTTTCACTGCTGATATTTGAATTTCGCCGCCAGTAGCGATGTATACATTATTAATCGTATGAAATGTTAACGATTCGGCAGACACTCCCGAAGTACCTTCAGGATTGTCCGACAACCAAGTCTCCACAACTACGCCATCAACCAAGAGAGTGTAAGTAGAATCGCCATCGGTCTCATCGAAATAATGCACCTTGATATCTTTGAAGCCGGAAGCTTCATAATTTAAGACCGAAGCCGTTGCAGGATTGGCACTCAATTGAATGTATTGTCCGTTGGAAGCGTGGACTGAATTCTTAATAGAATATCCAGCGAGCGTCATATCCTCCGCTTCGATTTCTAAGGCATGTGCACTGGAAAGCATCCCGATAAAAAAAAGAGCACTCGCGCTTAAGCCTTTAACAACGGATGGGGTAAGTTTAAAATAATTCATATCTTTATGTAATTTATTTAGGATGCGTTAATTATAGGTTATCGTTCGTTTTGAGCGTGTAGACATCGCCCTGAACAATAAACTGCGTTTCAATGGCCACTAGCACACCATTCCCGTCATTCAGCTGCACGTTTACTGTGCCATTGGCTGCATTAAAATTACTGGCCGACGCTGGTAACGTTCGCAGTAAGTTCCAATTCATATCATACACTCGTGCAGTCGACCCACCGTCATATTCGAGATATTCCGTATAGGCGACTGTTCCCGTCATTTGCAAAGATCCAGCCCCTGAGTTTATAGAAATCGATGGGTTAACCAGCACATTTGTATCGTCAGCGACACGGATTAAAAAATCTATATTCTGTGCGGCCTTGGGGTTCGTCAGACTAAGTGAATCACCCGCTTGGATCACCTGCTTACGGGCTTGAGCGCCATGCTCCTGTTTAACCTTCCACAGCGGATCTTCGCCCGATGTTCGGCCCATCACATGGTGTGGCGTAAATACATATTGATCTAAATTATTTTTCTCCAAAACAAAAACATCTTCACCTTGGTAGCGGTTCCCCCCGCTGATACGACTCATTCGAGCTTTAACGTAGTCACGATCTTCTTCAGCCAGAAGTGGCAATATTTCCTGCCAATAAGAAAACAGCTCTAAAACGGAATCAACTAAGCCGCTGGTATCAAGTGCTTCAGAAGTAATTCCGTCTGCATTTTTCTCGGCACGCATTGTGACTCTTGTTGCATTAAGGTTCAATGGCTCTTGGGCGGCAAAATGAGTCTCCAACCAACTAATCGCCAGTAAACCTGCGGGACTCGTCTGAATACGAAGCGGCACCGAAACTCCGTGATATCCGCGTGCTTTTACTTGGCTAAATGCCCCTTCACGATTCGCATGCACCCGACGCCCAACCGCACTCGAAGTAACCGGACGGTCGATGTAACTATAAACACGATCCAACACATTACGCGCGTACCATGGCTCGATCTCGTGAATCTCAAGACCATCAAAATGCATATGATCCAATCCAACATAATTAATTAAATCGGCGTAGCGTTTAGCCATTTCATCCAACAGACTATTGGCATCATCCAGATCATCCGCAGGAATATAGTTCCTATCATAGGGCATATATAACCCTGAACAATCTATGACAGAGGCATGGCTCGTAGGACTCGTTCCACCGATGCCACGTGTGCAATCCTCTAGAATCCAGACATCCTGTTCCGTCCGTGTAAATCGACCGATTTTGATAATTTCTTCACCAATCCGCATATACTCTTTTTTATACTGAGTCGGAACAACGAGATCACTATCGGGGCGAAACTTGATAAGCTCATCCGTCTCCGTAATCGATTTTTCAAGTACACCATTCCCCCAACTATAGAATCTGCGGTCAACACCTCCGATGATGTAATTTGGATCATTGAGGCCAATTCCCAAGCTGACGTTGTGTGCAGCCAAACCTACGCCATGAGTGCGAAGATAATCAATATACGCCTTCAAATCGTCTTTCCCATTGGGAAAGACGTTTAGATTTACATGGTCAATCGGATTATAATCAGGCCAATACTCACCGCGCCAAGTCGCACAATGGAGATAAACTCGAGTAAAATTCGATGGGAGCAGCTCATTCGTAAGCTCATAAAGTTCCACCTCAGAACTTGCTTCAATGTTAATTGTGGATAATTCGTTCAGCCTGACAGCGTAGTCAGCGACCCACGCCATCACATCTGCCTCCGTCCAGCTCGTTTGGCCCGCAGGACGTGGCACATCTTCCGTTGTCCATATTTCAGCGAGCGTCTGATCCCTCTCGGCTCCGGTCTCAACACCATCATGAATAACCACTGAGCCACGCATCCCCTTGTAATTTATTTCTCTGAGGTTCTTCCAAAAAATCTGAACAGTGTTACTTGAATCAGTGAATTTGACCGACGCAATAGCGTCCAGATCTTCAAGCGTAACGTTTCGACTCGTGCCTGTAACGAACTTAAGTCCCTGATGACGACCGTCTCCATCCAGCCCCTGCACATCCGTTAGGTGCAAGGACAAGTGCCTATCATAAATATCGATCCGGAATGTAAACGTTGCCGTGCCCCCGGGATCAGAGACCGTCAACTGATTACCACTCTGCTGAACCGTCAAAAGTGTTTCAACAATGTCTCGACCGTCGTATGTCTTGAGTGTGAATGTTGCGGGATCATCGAGAAAATCGACATCATTGATCACAAACGAATTCAGGTTGCCACCAGAATCGAAAGTAAGCGAAGAGGCTCCGTACACGCTCCCAAGAGACAGGAACGGAAAGCAAGAAACCAGGGCACACTGAATCAGTCTACGACAATACATAAGATATGAGGATGGGGTTAACTTAGGGTAAGCGAATTTTGTATATCAATACATTCGCCAGTAGGGATGTAGTATAGCTCACACTCGAGAGACCGTCTATCAGGCAAACACAGGATACATTTAGGTTTCGCTTAAGTTTCCGCACACACCGGGTAACTATTGGTTCAGTACGAATTGCTGAGTCACCCACCAAACTTTGAGCTGACAAAAAATTACCATCCAACGTTTTTTTGTAATACTCCAGCCTTTAACTGGCCTGCCGATGAGCACGTCCAACTGGCCATCCCAGTAATAATATTGACTAAACCACGTAATAAACGACGCAAGAACTACCTACTTACGGTTCAGTGAAAAATGGATAATTCTATAACATGCACAAGCTGCAATATTTAACTTGCCTTATTCTGTTAATACTACCAGATAAAGAATGTTAACACTACCACCCCTGACTACTAATCCAACAATTGGATTTTCGTAAACCCTAAAACCTACCCAAAAACATGCTGAAACGATTACTATCGTCTGCGTTAGCTTACGCTATTCGCTCATCCAGGTTGCACCGCAGCCTTTTTATAGCTGCCTCCACGACGCTTATAACGCATAGCGTCCAAGCCGATATCACAGTGAACGCTGCCGATGTAGACATCACAAAGCTTCAAATAAAAGCAGGCCAATTCCTAGCCCAAGCCACAATGGGCCATCTCCCTTATCAGATGAATCAACTTGCGGATCGCATGTTAGAGATCGGCGAAGAAGCCGCACTCAATGAGTGGATCGATAATGAATTCAGCAAGCCGCATCAATCCATACTCGCTCTCGCGGATAGCACGATTGCGGGTGATGGCTTTGACGGCGAAGAATCAACAAGCACTAATCCAAACCTTCAGGGGAGCATCACCAGCTATCAGCAAAGCACATGGTGGGATCGTGCGATACGAGGTAATGACCAGCTGCGCCAGCGCGTTGCCTGGGGACTGATCCAAATCTTCGTTACTTCTGGGAATGTCGACCAAGGTCGATTAGCTGCCCGCTGGAGACAACCCCTCTCCTATTACGACGTCCTACTAAGCAATGCTTTCGGCAACTATTTGGATTTGTTGAAAGAAGTCACTTATCACCCATTTATGGGCATCTATTTAAGTCACCTTAAGAATGCAAAAGGCGACGAACCGGCAGGTATTTTTGCTGATGAGAATTATGCTAGAGAAGTGCTTCAACTTTTCTCTATGGGCATCTATAAGCTGAATCAAAATGGCGACTATGTTACCGACAGCAATGGATTCCCAATTGAGAACTATACAAATGACCACGTCAGGGAATTTGCCAAGGTGTTCACTGGACTCACTTACGCCTCAGCGACTGGTGATGTGCCAACGAGCTATTACAACGCAGCGCGTAACTATAACTACTCAATGGTCATGGACGACAATTACCATGACATGACTGAAAAACGATTATTTGGCACTCGTATCATCTCAGCTGGAACCGGCGGAGATCATGATATCTCTCAAGCCCTAACACATATCTCGAATCAATCCAGCGTCTCTCCATACATGTGCCGACAGTTGATCCAACGCCTTACCTCCTCAAACCCTTCATCGGCATATATTGGACGTGTTACTGCAGCTTGGAGAACTGGTGGCACTACTAAAGGCGATTTTCAAGCCGTGATTCGTGCGATTCTAATGGACCCCGAAGCCAGAGATTCACTGGATTTCACGGAAACGACTCTGAGTAACGGCAAGGTTCTCATTGAAGTGGACCCCAAAGATGACCTGCACGGTAGGACACGCGAGCCAGTCTTAATGCTCACACACTTCCTGAAACGCTACTTAATGCAAAGCAGCGAACCAAATGGCACACTAAAGCCAGCATCTTTATCAGGAACTACTCAACAAAGAGTGTTACGTGCTCCCAGTGTCTTCAACTACTACAGTGCCGAATATCAACCTGGAAATGGCCCCTTGGCAGATGTTATTAATACGACGGGCGAACAACTCGTGCTGCCAGAATCCGAGCTATTGCCAACCAGCTGTATCCCCATGTTTGAAGGTTTGTTAAATTATATTCGAGCAGGTGAAATCAATCAAAACGTCACGGCAAGCAGCGTCCCAGCAGTACTCAATCGATTGGTAACCGATAAGAGCATCGAACGCCCCACTAGCTGGATAATTGAAAACATGAATAGATACATGTGCTATGGAACGATGCCTGATTCACTGAAAAGTGAAATCGGAGCGATCATGGATAACGATTCAATTGGAAACTATAATGAACGTTTCGCGCGCAGCTTAGCGATTCTCATGAGTTCAGCTGACTACGCCATAGTTTACTAAGAGTAAACTCAGCACAAAACATACAAAAAACCTTTATAAATGAAAATTTCAAAATCTAAGAAAACAGCCTTATCACGTCGTCAATTCCTAGGAAGCTGCGGTAAGATGACTACAATATCGGTTCTCTCAACATTCTTACAGTTGAAGATGACGAACTCACTGCTCGCGGCAATCCCCTCCGGATCACTCACCGATTATAAAGCGCTCGTCTGCGTCTTCCTACATGGCGGCAACGACTCCTTCAACATGCTGACTCCGTGGAAACACAATGAGCATCAAAACTACCTAGCCACGCGTGCACACCTTGCTCTCGACAAGCCAGACCTCTTACCTATCTACAATCCTCTCGGAGTTGAACCCAAATACTACGGCGTCCACAATAGCATGCCAGAAGTTCAAACACTGTATAACCAAGGTCGACTGGCTTTCATCGCCAACGTAGGCACCCTAGTGCGCCCGACGACACTATCCGATTACCAAAATGGAGTCGATCTTCCTCGCGCACTCTTCTCACACTTAGAGCAACAGCAATCCTGGCAATCCTCGATACCCGAGCAAGTCAGTCAGAGTGGATGGGTTGGTCGTATGGCTGAAATCATTAATAATTCAGGTGCCAATACAGGTTCAGTCAGTATGAATATAAGCACTGCTGGTTCGAACCTACTACAAGCAGGTGTCGGCGTAAACCCACTCGCGATTTCGAGTAACGGTGCAAACACGCTGGGTACCTATGCCGCTGCACCGAATGTGAAAGCAGCCGTAGATAAGTCTCTATTGCACAACTATAAGAGTGTCCTAAAAAACCACTACAACCACGTCCGAAAGGAAACGATCGAGCAAAACCAACTCTTTGCTGATGCGACTCAAGGAACCTCACTCACTACCGTCTTTCCAAATACTAGTATCGGCAAACAACTCAAACAAGCTGCACTTGCGATTGCATCACGTAACACGCTTGGAGCAAAACGTCAGACCTTTTTTGTCTCAATGGGAGGTTATGACCACCATGACAACCTACTAATCAATCAAGCAGCTATGCTGCCACAACTTAGCGAAGCGCTCAATGCCTTTGATAACGCGATGGTTGAACTCGGCGTCCACGATAAAGTGACTAGCTACACTGCATCTGATTTTGGACGCTCCTTAACTGGTAATGGCAATGGCACTGACCACGGTTGGGGCGGCAATCAAATGGTCATGGGCGGTGCAGTGGCAGCAAAGGGCATCTATGGCGAGTATCCAACTGATCTCAGTCTTGGCACTGCAACTGACACTGGTAGAGGCCGTCAGCTTCCGACTACATCCGTCGATCAGCTTCACGGAGAGCTCGCGAATTGGTATGGTATCCCCAACGACAATAACATGGTCGAGATCTTACCGAATATCCGGAATTTTTGGTCAGCCAACACAGCACCGCAATTAGGTTTCCTAAGCTAAAAGAGACAATCACAGCTCAGCCCTCTCCCGTGCAAAACATGCGAGAGGGCTTTTTGCTGTAAATAAGCCTTAAAAAGTAGAGATCACATTGATGAAAAAAACGGCATTCTTAATCGGCACCCTCGGAATCGCACTCGCGCTCTATCTAAAAACGAATACCCAAGATATCGGCACCCAAGGAACAGCATCATCTGATAGTGCACCGAATGTCATCTCGATAAACTCGATACTACCGAATGATCCAAGCAGCTTTGAGGATCAACTTGTGGCCCAGCAGGAACCAGTCATAGCCATCAACAGCCCAATAGATTCATTTGACCAGAAAAATGCATATTTACGCAACGATCCGAATGAACTTTCCCCCGATGCTGAAATACTCGCCACATTAGGACTTCCTGAGAGCACCTATATTGAAAGTCTGCATTCACTATTGGATGAGTACGCCATCATCGTCAAAGACGGTGGATATCCCACTGGTCTGAATATAGAAATCACCAACGCGCTACTCGGTAAAAACAAACAACAGGTCGCCTTGTTACCGAAATCTCATCTGCGCATCAACGAGTCCGGCGAAATAATTGATCAATGGGGCACTCCATACTACTTCCACTTGGAGTCACTCTACGATCTAACCATTCATTCAGCAGGTTTTGATCGGAAAATGTATACTCAAGACGATATACTATCTGAAAAATAATAGCCATCCTCAGTCAGACATTATCTAATCAATTCTCATACTTAGCTCGTCGATTTACTTATCATCGATCCAACTAAACCAATTGCCGATTTATTCGAGCCCACTTCAGTTTTCGGCTCTCAGGATAGAATGTGTTTAAATACTAATTCTAATTCTGAATTCGGATCCGATAGAACCCTGTATTCGCTGAAGGAGTATCAGTGGGGATATCAATAAATGCATCGTTACCTACAGTAAAAGGGATGTCTGCCAAATAAACCTTCCAGATTCTCGGAGTACTCAATCGCATATGTTCTACGGTGGTGCAACAAATTGTCTGTAAATTGAGTCGAGCCTAGGCGAGACGTCGGCTCCTGCCCTACGGGGGATGGAGCG
>JAXCLT010038161.1:0-62027 GCA_035584435.1 Egregia menziesii
GCTTTCCAGATGCAAATCAACATCGATAACCTTCCAGCCTTCAGTTAAACCTAATAATAATTCGTAGTGTTCTTCTTGGGAAATCATCGGAATAAATTGATTCCATTCAGCTTTCTCCACAAGATCTTACGAAGAGCCAAAAAATTAGACTAAAATGAAACGACTCGAAACTGTATCTATCAAATCACTGGCCTACGCCGGATTCTTTTTAACCGCTTTCTTCAACTCAGTCCTGTATGCGGAAGACGTCGAAAAACTCAATGTCTTGTTCATTATTGCAGATGATTTGGGTGACCGTTTAGGGAGTTCTGGTGATCCAGTCGCCGTGACTCCACATCTAGATCAGCTGGCCTCTAGGGGAGTCACTTTTAGAAATACATTTTGCCAATTCCCGACCTGTGGCCCTAGCCGCGCTTCTATGTTATCCGGGCTGTATCCCTTTGAAACAGGCTATATCAGAAATTCAAAAAACACCTTCAATCAGGGGATGCCTGACGTCGTGTCACTTCCGGCCTTATTTCGAAAAAATGGCTACTTCACTGCACGCGTAGGCAAAATATTCCACATGAGTGTGCCGGGCGGACTTGGTAAAAAAGGTGGCGACGATGATCATGCTTGGGACATTGCCGTGAATAACACCGGTTATGAGGCGTCTTCCGAGAATTGGAACAAAGCGACTCACGTCGGCAAAACACAAAGGTCTGCAGTGCGTGTGGCCTATGACAATCCCGAAATTGACGACATCGAGATGGCCGATGGTCAAGGACTTCACGATGCCATTCAATTACTGAAAGCGCACAATCCCAAGAAAACCGGTAAGCCCTTCTTCCTAGCCTTCGGGACTTACAGCCCACACCCACCAATGCTCGTGCCCAACAAACATTGGGAGTCCGTTGATATTTCTAAATATACAACCCCCTTTGTCCCTGCCGGAGATCGAGATGATATCCCTAAAATTAATTGGCACGTACGGGGGCCCGGCTTAGATTTCATACCAGACGAACATGCCGTGAATTATAGCCACGCCTACTATGCCGCGATTCATTTCATCGACGAGCTTGCCGGCAGGCTGATCGAGGAATTAGAGAACGAAGGCTTAGCCAATAACACAATTATTGTGTTCACTGGTGACCAAGGTTTTCACCTAGGAGAGCACCGCCATTGGCATAAGTCATCCATGTTTGAAGTAGCCGCTCGGGTTCCGTTGATCGTGGTCGATCCGAGACAACAAGAAAAAGGCAAGATCGCCACGAATCTTAGCGGCTTGATTGACCTCTACCCGACGCTTTGCGAATTAGCTGGCATTGAGCCCTCGCATAGATTGTCGGAAAAAAGTCTAATACCTCAACTGAATGATGTAAATGCACCTGGAAAACCCTACGAAATCACTATGGGATCCGGAGGGAAATCGAATGGATACGGAATACGCACTAAGCGATTTCGTTACACCGAATGGAGAAAAAACGTGGAGGCACCGTTCGATCATTCTATGCTCTACGACTTAGAAAAAGACCCGAACGAGTTTACAAATTTAATTCATCACCCTGAGTATGCGCAGATTAAAAAGGATTTGAGTGAGAAATTGAATGCTGCAATTTCGAAAAAATGATGACCCAATACATTATGAAATTATTACCCCACCTCTTGATTGCTTCACTCGCGGTACTCTTGCAGACGACGCACGCAAAGAATGCTAAGCCAAATGTCATCATTGTCATCACCGACGATCAAGGCTACGGCGATTTTGGCTTTACTGGCAATCCGGTAATCCAAACGCCGACCATCGACAAATTACGCGAGCAAGGCACCTTATTAAACAATTTCCACGTAGACCCCACCTGCGCACCGACGCGTGCCGCATTGATGACGGGGCGTTATTCTGCGCGCGTTGGCGTTTGGCATACGGTTCAGGGACGCAACATGCTGCGCCCCCGTGAAGTCACGATGGCAGATGTCTTTGGCGACAACGGTTACGCGACTGGGATGTTTGGCAAATGGCATTTGGGTGACAGCTATCCGTACCGCCCCGAAGACCGCGGCTTTCAACACATCGTTTACCACGGCGCCGGCGGTGTCGGCCAAGCTCCCGATTATTGGGGCAACGACTACTTCGACGACACCTATATCGTCAATGGTGAGCATAAGCGCTTCGAAGGCTACTGCACCGACATCTGGTTCGATGAAGGCATCAAGTTTATCCAAGCCAACAAAAACAAACCGTTCTTTGCCTATATTGCACTGAATGCCCCGCACGGTCCGCTTTATTGTCCTGAGGAATATAGCGCCCCCTACGAAGGCAAACCAGGTGTCCCGAGTGCTGAATTCTACGGTATGATTACCAATATTGACGACAACATGGCCAAGCTAATGAAAGTGTTGAACGACGAAGATATTGCGGACAACACAATCCTAGTGTTCATGACAGATAATGGCACCGCTGGCGGTATTGTTGGAGATCGAGGCTATGACGGGAACATGCGCGGCAAGAAAAATTCAGAGTATGATGGGGGCCACCGTGTGCCTTTTATTATCCGCTGGCCAAACGGGGAAATTGAGGCGGGGAAATCGGTTGAAAACCTGACTGCACACATCGACATTCTTCCTACCTTTATCGACCTTTGTGAGCTGAGTGCACCAGCGATCAAGTATGACGGCACGAGCCTGCGTGACCTGCTTCACGCGGATGGAAATAGCTGGAAGGAGCGCACACTGGTGGTTGAATCGCAGCGTGTCGTTGATCCCGTAAAATGGCGCAAGTCCGCAGTAATGACCGACGATTGGCGCTTAGTGAACGGCAAAGAGCTCTTCAACTTGAAAGATGACCCGAAGCAAGCCAACCAAGTTTCGAAGCAATTCCCCGAAGTATTTGAGCGCCTACGCGGCGAGTATGAAACGTTCTGGAATGATGTCTCCAGCGAGCATGATTTGACTAGCTATATGATCATTGGCTCCGACGAGTCACCAATCGTGACACTCTCCTCACACGACTGGCTCATCAATAAGCTACCACCATGGAATCAATCACACATCATTAAAGGCGCGGTTGCGGAAGTCTCCTATTGGGCGATTGAGGTGGAGCATGCAGGCGACTACGAAATTTCGCTGCGCCGCTGGCCAGTCGAAGCCGACAAAGGTATCAATGACGGCACTTACGGCAAAGCTTTCAACTATCAAAAAGCACGTATGCGCATCGGCGATGTTGACGAAACAAAAGTCATTCCATCAGGCGCCAAAGAAGTCACCTTTAAGGTCTCACTGAAGAAAGGCCTTACCGAACTATCGCCGATCTTTATCGGCGATAAGCTTTCAGCGACTCCTTATTACGCATATGTGACGCATCAGCCCAAGCCCAATTGGCAGACGCCGCAAGGCATGGGTATCCCTGTTTATAATCCCGCACACGGCGGACGCCCACCGCAAAAAGTTAAAACCCAGCGGTAGGTCTGCGCATACTTTGAGCAACCATCTATCAAGACTGAGAAATAGCCGTAGCCAAATGAAAAAAAAAGTTATTCCCGCATTAATATTTGTAGCAGGCATCCTGTCCATCCAAGCGAAGCCAGCACGGTCGAATTCTCCGAATACGACCGTGCTTCAAGGCAGTTCAAAAACAGATCTGGAGTCTGCGCTCTTCAATTTAAATCTACACCAACAACAGCCAAAATCGATCAACGAGCTCTATCGAAAAGCTTGGGAGATACTGTCCTCAGATAAAGGAGCGACCTACTCCGATTTGATGCAGGACGAAGCATTTCAAAAGCTCTGTGCCGCCAACAGCATGGACGTTCTCGGCGGACCAATGCTCGGCAGCGTGACCGCAGAGGGGGCGAAGATTTGGATCCGCACATTAAAGCCAGCCAAGGTTGAAGTGCACGTAAAAGTCGGCAACCAGACCAAGGTCTACGGACCTGCTCACAGTTCGGCAAGATCTGATCTGACAGCGACTGTCACCGTCGATGGGCTAAAGCCAGAAATGCGCTATCCCTACACCGTCCTCGTCGACGAAAAACCGATTACGATGCCTAAACATGCAGCGATCTCAACCACTCCAGAAGTAGACTCGAAGAGCCAAGTGCGGATTGCTTTTGGCAGTTGTTTACATCGATGGGGTTTCGGGAATCAGTTGCAATCAAACATGATTCGTAGTCGCCAGCCGGAGGCGCTGCTACTGCTAGGCGACATTGCCGCACAAGACAGAGAAAACCACATTGGTTTGCACCGCGCAGACTACTTTGCGCGTGACCTGCATCCTGCATGGCAGGATCTATCCGCAACGATTCCAGTGTATGCGACTTGGGATGACCATGACTATTTTGACAATGATAAAGCGGGTATTTACGGAGGGTTTACAGTCGAAGACAAAGAGGCCGTATGTGACATCTTCAAGCAGTCGTGGAACAACCCATCGTATGGTTTCAACGATCAGCGACGTGGCGTTTTTCTTCGCACACGAATCGGCCCTGCGGATGTTATCATGGTCGACAATCGCTACTTTAGAAAAAACAAAAAAGGAGAAAATGCATTTCTAGGTGATGAGCAAATGCAGTGGCTGGAAGCACAACTGCTCGACTGCAAGGGACCATTTATCATTTTGTCCTGTGGCTCGATGTGGAGCGATTACGTCTCTGGGGGCAAAGACTCATGGGGCAAATCCGATCCCGATGGCCGTGAGCGAATCTTTCAACTAATCGAAAAAAATAAGATACCAGGAGTGATCCTCATCTCAGGCGACCGCCATGGCGCGCGAGGGTTCACCATCCCCCGCCCTTCTGGATTTGAGTTTTACGAATTTGAAGCTGCCAGCCTTGGCGGTAGATGTGGCCCGCCAACCAAAAAAGACAGTTGGAAAACACAACTCTATGGCATTTGCGACCAGTATGCATTTGGCGAACTCTCGATCGATACAGACCTCGAAGACCCAGAAGTGACCTTTAGACTCGTTGAGGATAGTGGCACTGTAATTTACAAAAAAAACCTGAAGCGTAGTCAATTGACGCCTTAACGACTCAAAGAACCGAAACAATCATTATGCTAAAAAAAGAAATTTGTATCCTACTTACCCTCGCCAATGTGCTGTTTGGCACGAATATTGCCGAAGCAGGACTGAAAATTTACTATATCCGCCATGCAGAAGGTGGGCATAATGTGAAACAGGATTGGGAGTATCGGAAGGTGCCCAAAGAACAATGGCCCGCTTACGTCGGGGACCATAACATGTTTACCCCGAAGGGATTGATCCAACAGGCCGCGGTCGCTGGAAAGCTCGAGGGGATCGAATTTGATTTTATCGCGGCAAGCCCCGCGTGGCGCTGTCGGAATACGATTTTACCGTATATAAAGGAAACGCATGCCACTGCTGAGATATGGCCAGAACTCCACGAATTAAGAGCCAGTGCGCGGATTCTTTCCACCGATCTACCGATTATCACTGAACCGATTTTGGATGCGGGAGACCCTGTGGAATTGCCATCCGATGAAACACAGTATTTTACAGTGCGTGAGGACGGGAAAAACTGGTTCAAAGTGCCTCGAGGCGCGAAAGGACGTGAGGGCAATGAGCAAGCAAATGCCGCGGCTCGAATAATTATTCAACGGGTGCTTGATATGATCCAGGAGCGCTTTGGTGGGACGGACACAACCATCTTACTTTCGGGGCATGGCAGTAGCGGTCAAGCGGTTCTCAGAATGTTCACAAAGGATCCGTTGGACGGGTTTACTGCGATTTCAAATACGGGGATTTGGATGATTGAAGAGCAAGCCAATGGTGAGTTTAAAACAATCATGTTCAACAGTCACCCGCTCGAAAATGGTAAGCCATCCGCCGCATCAAAACATGCTTGGATGGATACAAATGGCGACGGAGAAGTTGCCAAGGCGGAATACGTCGCGCTGCATGCCTCTGGTTTCGGACGGAAAGACAAAAACAAAGATGGGGCCCTCTCCTCAGATGAGCATGCACATTCCTCATTTGAAGAGGCGGACAAGAACCAAGATAATCAGCTGAGCAGCGAAGAATTTACTGCTATTTATGAAGAGCAATTCGATCATTCATACGACAAAAATGGTGACGGCATCTGCACTATCGATGAGATGAAGTAATTAAGAGCGAAGCAATCACACTATGTATAAAAAAAGAATGACTTCTCTTGTCATGGGTTGTCTCGTTGCCTTGACCGTAATAGACGCGGAGCCGACAAAAAGCCTTCAAAAGAATGTGCTGCTACTCTGCATCGACGATTTACGACCGGAGCTCAATTCATTTGGCGCGACGCATATTCATTCGCCAAATATCGACGGACTAGCCGCACAAGGTCGTTCGTTTCATCGTCATTACGTGAACGCCCCCAGCTGTGGCCCGTCGCGTTATTCCATGCTGACGGGGCAGTATCCAGTCACAGGCGGCGGGAACGAACATCTGCGTATACGGAGTGAAAAACTGACTGCAGACCCCGCAAGCGTTCCTCCAAGTATGCCGGAATGGTTTCGCCAGAACGGCTATACCACTGTTTCTGTGGGGAAGATCTCCCACTATCCAGGTGGGCGCACGGGTAAGGGTTGGGCGGACAGTTCGGCCCCGGAAATGCCGAATGCATGGGATCGACACTTAATGCCAGTTGGCGAATGGGAAGACCCGAAAGGCACCATGCATGGCTATGCCAACGGGAAAATACGGATCAAAGGTAAGGGGAACTATGTATATGAATCAGTCGAGGGGCCGGACACAATTTTCCCTGATGGTTTGATTGCCGAAGAAGGCATCAAGCAACTCGGAGAGTTGACGAAAACTGGCGAGCCATTCTTCTTAGCGATTGGATTGATCAAGCCTCACCTCCCCTTTGGTGCTCCGCAGAAATATCTAGATCTCTACGAAGGTGTGGAGTTTCCACCAATACCCCATGCGGCTAAGCCAAAAGGTAAAACAACATGGGGAGCCTCGGCCGAGTTCATGGGTTATAACCGCTGGGACAAAGACCCGAGAAAAGATTCAGCATTTGCGACAGAAGTGCGGCGACATTATGCGGCCTGTGTAAGCTATGCCGACAAGCATGTTGGCGACATTTTAGCTAAACTCAAAGAAACGGGTGCCGATAAAAACACCATCATCGTCCTGTGGGGCGACCATGGTTGGCACCTAGGAGAGCACAGTGTTTGGGGCAAACACACCTTATTTGAAGAGTCCTTACGCGCACCTCTGATTATCGTCGCCCCGAGCGTGGCAGATGCGGGTGCGGCCAGTCATGCGATCGTGGATACCTTGGATATGTTTCCCACACTCTGCGAACTCACCGGGTTGGACATTCCTGACTTCACTCAGGGTACGTCACTGCTACCGATGCTGAAGAACCCTGACGCGCCTGGGCACCCTGCAATTGCCTTACATAGGAAAACGAAAACGATCCGCACGGAGCAGTATCGACTGACCGTACATAGTGACGGTTTTACCGAACTATACGACCACAGCACTCCTGAGAAGGAGACAGTCAATGTCGCAGCTAAATACCCCGAGTTGGTTCTAAAAATCAAAGCGCTCCTTTCAACAGCATTGCCCAAGTAACATTCGTTCGATCTATTAAGAAATGTGAAATCGTCAATTCGATTACTAAAGTAAGTGGTCCTGGGAGTGAAGAAGACTGGTCAGTTCTCCTACGCGTACAAATCAACCGTCCTTCTTCTGGCTCGCCTCAAAAGATACACATCGTGATTGGCAGATAAGCGACGACGCCACGTGACAACTGCAAGTTCGGGTGTAAGCGATTATGAACATCGCCAAAGTTAAATTTCCTGTTATCATTTAAGGAACAATACTCTATCCAGAGCCCCCGCTGAACCATCATTCTCAACTAGTGGCTTTCATAGAACACCTTCTACAGATTGCACCACGAATTTGTAGAATGGATCCTCCAACTGTTTACCACCCATGAATCACACACCTCTCCATAAAGCCTCGATCACGACCGACCGATTCCGCGGGGCCGTAAGTTTATTTTCGCTGCTTTTAATAGGTAACACAGCGAACTGTGAAGAACTGACGAAGCCTAATATCATCTTCTTGTTGGCCGATGATCAGCGAAACGATGCATTGGGATGTTACGGCAATGAAATCATCGAAACACCAACTTTAGATCGACTCGCCGCGAAGGGAATACGTTTCCAAAATGCATTCTGTGAAGTGCCGATATGCGCGGCAAGCCGTGCAACCATTCTCACCGGTGCGTCTCAGCGCTCACATGGATACAATTTCGGCGAGCCTCCAGTTGCGACGAACTATGCCCAGCACAGCTATCCTATTACGCTCAAACAACAAGGATATCGCACTGGATTTGTGGGCAAATTTGGCATTCGATCTGCTGACCAAACCATCAAAAAGAACTTCGACTTTTTCAGAGCAATTAACCGAAATCCGTATTTGAAAAAAATGCTTGACGGCACTCAACGGCATGAAACCGACCTGTGCGCCGATGCTGCCATCGAGTTTATCGAGAGTAATCCGTCCAGAACACCGTTTTGTCTTTCGATTTCTTTCAACGCAACTCATGCGGAGGACGGCGACCTACGCCCAGGGCAACATTTCCAGTGGCCGGAATCAAGCGATGGGATGTATGACGCGATCAAAATACCCCTCCCACACCTATACGATGCCAAATACAATGAGGCCCTACCACCTTTTCTTCGCGAGGAGACAAACCTAAATACCAAGCGCTTCTATTGGCGTTGGGACACTCCGGAAAAATACCAAACGAATATTCGTGCGTACTACCGAATGCTCACAGGTATCGATCATGCCATCGCTCGTCTACTAGTCACAATCCAAGACCATGGCCTTGCCGAAAATACCATCATTGTCTACAGCGCTGACAACGGCTTCATGATGGGAGATCGCAGAACCGCCGGAAAATGGAACCATTATGAACAATCTCTACGTGTTCCTCTGATCGTCTATGACCCGCGCTTGCACACGTCCAAGCGCGGTCGAGTTGTCGATGAGATGGTTAGCCTAATGGATATCGCGCCAACCTTCATCGATTATGCTGGGCTGACTATTCCAGATGCCTACCAAGGAAACTCAATGGTTCCTTTAATCCATGCTAAGCCATCTACCGTCGATTGGCGAGACAGCCTCTACGTTGAACACAAATTTAAACACTTTAATAATTGGCGTGGCATCCGAACTGCGAAATACAAATACGCCATCTACTACGATGAACCCGATGGTCCCTACGAATGCCTCTATGACCTAGAAAAAGATCCTGATGAACTCATCAACTTGGCCAGAAACCCTGAGTATGACTCGGTATTAGAAGACATGCAGTTACGATTGAATCAGAAAATGAAATCCTTCCCTGAGCGTTCAAAATAAGCGCCAAGAACTAGTCAAAATCTAATAAACCCAAGTGGTACTATGTTAAAAAAAGCGATTCTCCTAATATTAGTCAGCATGGCGAACTTCAGTAGTGCTGCTGAGCGACCTAACATCGTTTTTTTACTCAGCGACGATCAAGCGTGGACTGACTATGGATTCATGGGCCACCCTGACATTCAAACACCACATCTCGACAAACTTGCTGAGCAAAGCCTCACCTTCAAACGGGGCTACCTAGCCGCCCCCGTTTGTCGACCATCCTTGGCATCGATGATAACTGGGCTCTACCCATTCGATCACGGTATCACCGGAAATGACATTTCACTGAACCAGAAAAATCGCGAACAAGAGGACCGAGTGTTACGTGAGCAATTCTACCAACACCCTGGATTCATCGAACTGTTAACCTCAAATGGCTATCTAGCACACCAGTCCGGTAAATGGTGGGAAGGATCATGGAAAGACGGAGGCTTTACCCATGGAATGAAGTTAAACGGCCGCCATGGCAGCAAGGAGTCTCTGGCCATCGGGCGCAAGGGCTTGAAGCCCATAGAGGAGTTCATTGACCACGCTCTAGAGCAGGACAAACCATTCTTCCTCTGGTATGGCGTATTTCTTCCGCACACGCCGCATAACCCGCCAGAACGCTTGCTGAAAAAATACATCCAAGAGGGCCGTGCTCTGGATGTTGCGAAATACTACGCCATGTGTGAGTGGCTCGATGAGACCTGCGGCGAGTTGCTCGCCTATCTCGATGCGAAAAATATCCGAGACAATACACTGATCGTCTATATCTGTGATAATGGGTGGGTCCCTATCAGCACCAATGCGGACGACCCCAATCAGAAGAAATTCAAACACTACGCCCTACGCTCAAAAACCTCGCCCTATGAAAATGGGATCCGCACCCCCATCATGATTTCATGGCCAGACAAGGTGAAACCATCCGACGACCCTAATTTTGCTCACTCGATAGACCTATTCCCCACCTTCGCTGCTGCCGCTGGACTCAGCGCACCGGAAAATTTGCCCGGTATCAACCTCTTGGACAAAGAGGCAAGAAATGAACGAAAGACTATCTTCGGCACCAGCTATTCCTCGCACAATATGACGATCGGCAATCCCGATAGAACCCTTCAATACCTCTGGTGTATCGAAGGCGATTGGAAGCTACTCATGCGCTACAAGGGCACATATACGGATAGATACAAGTATACCCACAATTGGGATACGGCTCCATTCAGATTATTTAATCTGGCAGAAGATCCTCATGAGAAAAATGACCTGTCTGGACTTAAACCAGATGTCGTAGAACGGCTACGAACGAAAATCGAAGCTTGGCATTCTGTAAGCCAATAAAATTCGACTCCTCGAAGCTAAGTCGATGCGATAGCAAAAAAATCTCAGATACAGCCAAAATGCAGTGTGGATGGTATCTGTGTTCTAAGGAGTACTCACCTACCTCGCTAAAGATTTAGGCCCACGCCTGTATAGATTCAGTAGCATTCAGTGTTCAATAGATCAGTTAAGTCTATATTATGCTATGAGGATGTGATGATCAGCCTTCTAGCTCACTACCCCCGACCCCACACATGCGCTCTCGAACTAACTCCACGTGCCTAGCTAGCCTGACAGCAGCTGTATTCCTCCTCCTTGCCGCGACCACAGCACAAGCAGCAAGCATCCTCTTTTACGATAGTGATGGTGCTACTGACCTAAGTCTCATCACCTCGGAAACCGATGAAGAGTTCGTCGCCAGTTCTGATACCAGCACATCTCTGGGTAGCGCGACGACATATTTTAGCGACAATGGCCAGTCGCTTACAGTCACTCTCGGTGGCGGCAGTGACCGCCACTATGCTTTTGGCGCCGGAGTGCTTAACGGAACACTCGCAAACTCCGTCGAAAACGGACTCTGGATTGGAACCGCATTTGTGGCAGACCAGGACCTCACAATCGACCAGCTCTCCGTACTGGTTTATACAAACTCCCTAAACGGTTCTAATTACGGTGCAAGAGACGTCGGTGCCTTTGTACGTATCGGCAACAGCGGTGCCTTCACTCAGTTTGGCAGTTCCTTTGATTCGAGTACACAAGGCACCCTGCAAGACCTGACTTTCATCGACACATTCAACGTGCTACAAGGTGAGTCCGTTGAGATTCGCTTCGCATTTACGGATCGAACCAGCACTTCCACGACTACCTTTCAAGGCACCACCAGAGTTGGCAGCATCGGCATCTCCGCCGTCCCCACGTCCAGCTTAACGGTAAACACCACAACTCCCGGCTCTGGCCCTGTCAGCCACCCCACAGCAGGCAGCTTTACGACCACTTTTGGAGCGAATTCCAGCAACCCATACTTTGGGCGCGGGCAAACCTTTACCACTGCAGATACTGGCGACGACTATACTCAATGGAGCATCAACGAACTAGCCATACAGTCGAAGCTCAATCACGATTTTGGAACAGGTGACATGATACGCCTATGGGTCGTGAAATGGAACCCAGACAACAACGCCAATGACACGACTAACTGGGACACCGGAGATGGGCTCAGTGATGGAGACCTATTGGACGACACGAACTTCAGCGTGGTGCTAGTAGACGGCGCGACCTACACGCTCCCAGCATCAATCTCCAATGGGGACTACTTACACTTTGAATTTGATAGTCCATTATTGATGGATGAGAACACTGCATACGCAGCATTCTTCGAATTTATTGATGCCGATGATGGCACAGTCGGTGACACCTTAATCCGGATAGGTGTCGGTGCTAGTGGAAACACATACTCTAATGGTCGATCATTAAGAACAACCGCCAGCGTCAATACGTCCTTCGATCAAGACCTCACACTCTTCGTCACAGGCACGAAGACCACCCCGCTACCCTCCTCAGGGCTCACGATGGGCTCACCTTTTCAGGACGGCATGATCCTCCAGCGTGATAAACCCGTGTCTATCTGGGGCAAAGCAGATCCCTCCACAACCGTCACAGTCGCGATTAATGGCACCAACGTCGCAGGCATGTCCGATGCCATAGGCAAATGGAAAATTGAGCTACCTGCTCAATCCAGTGGTGGCCCATACAGTATGGTCGTCACGAGTGGAACCGACGTCATCACTTTAAACGACGTCTTATTCGGCGATGTCTGGTTTGCTTTTGGACAATCAAATATGGTACGCCCCTTAAGTGAGATGGTCGGCAAACAAGCGATCGTCGACGACATCACTGGTAATGACCTTCCCATTCGTTGCCTAAAAGTCGCGCAACAAGCCGCCACGTCTGAGCAGGAAGAAGGCCCAATGACATGGCTGGACAATAGTACCACCAACTCATGGACCTCAGTCGGTGCAGTGTTTGCCTACAGAATGTATCAAGAAACGGGAGTGCCCACCGCAATCATTTGGGCGGCATGGGGCAGCACCTCTATTGAAGGATGGATGCCTCTGGAAATGACCGAACAGTTCCCTCATTTCGCAAGCATAATGTCCACTTACTATGCCGAGCAAGAAGCAGAAATAATCGCTATGCTCAACGGGACTCAGACCTACAATGATGCCACCGTCCGCAGCCAACCAAATATTGTTTACAACCAAATGGTGCACCCCTTGCTATGCTACGGCATCTCTGGCTTTGTCTGGTACCAAGGTGAAGCGAATGCCACCGATATCGACGTCGCAGCACAATATGGCTATACACTGCCTGGATTCGTCACTGAGTACCGCGAACGCTTCGGCCAAGGCGACCTACCGTTTCTCGGAGTGCAATTACCCTCTTTTAGTCGAACAAACTGGCCATGGTTTCGTGAATCTCAAAACCAACTAGAAACACTCCCGAATGCTTATATTGCGGTGACCATAGATACTGGAAGCGCCAACAACATCCACCCTTTCGACAAAGAACCCATAGGCACTCGCCTCTCCTTGCTCGCTCGAAAATATGTCTATAGTGATACAGTCGAAGCGCATGGACCACGCTTTGATTCGATGTCAATCAATAGCAGCACAGTCACGATTAGCTTTACCAATGCCAGTGGCTTAACCACTGATGACATGCTCGCACCAAGCAACTTCCAACTAGCAGGCAGCAATCAAGTCTTTCACAATGCCACCAGCGCTTCAATTAGCGGAACCGACATGATCCTTAGCTCCACATCGGTGCCGACACCCGTAGCAGTACGCTATGCTTGGAGCCCCGCACCAGTCGCGAGCCTCAACCTCATGAATAGTGACGGCTTACCCGCAGCACCTTTCCGCACAGACACATGGGCACTACCAGGCCTCGGCGCCCAAACACCACAAAGTGTGAACGACAGCTATCAAGCCATAGAGGATCAAGCGCTCTCAATCCCCGCAAACGGCGTGCTTGCCAACGACATCGACCTCAACGGCGATGCCTTAACGGCAACGATCGTTTCCACTACCTCAGACGGCTCCCTATCCCTGCTTAGCGATGGCTCTTTTAGCTATACACCAACCAGCGGATTTACCGGAACCGATAGTTTCGTCTACAAATGTTCTGATGGCGGCCTCAACTCACCAAATGCAACGGTCACTATCAACGTCAGCGCACCATCCACTGGTTACAGCCCTTGGCAGTCGACCATCAGCTGGGGAGCGGGCGACGACCAGACACAGACAGGCGATCCCGACCTAGATAGCATCATCAATTTCCTAGAATTCGCATTTGACCTAAATCCGCTCGTCGCCAATCAAGCAGGCCTCCCCGTCTTAACATCGAATGGCAACGATTTCGATTTTGACTTCAACAACGCTCAAGCGGGCATCACCTACAGTGTGCTACTTTCAACCGACCTCGTCACTTGGAGTGATCCAGCCTTCTCAGTGTTAACAAACGAATCGACCACCCCCGTCCTCATCCCATCTAGCGAGGGTCCCAACGGAAAACTATTTATTCGTTTGTCTATAAGCGAATAAACCAAAGTTCCAACTCTTCAAAAGCAGACAAGACTGCATTTGAAGAGTGATACGACCTACCTTTTTTAAGGGCTCATCACCTACTAAACAGCGCTTTCTGCCCGAAAGAGTTGGGGTTTATGTTGCCTACGAAATCACGCAAAGAAACGCGAAGTCTAACAGGTAGAAGCGAACTCAGGTTAGCCGAAATGAATCGTGGCACACGTCAGCAACAGAAGAAATCAACTATGAACGCGATGCCCCCGTTGCTCTTAGCGGGCAACTCTGATCTCGCTTAACGCATCATATCACAAGTTTCCGATTAATTGACGATGGAACCTTTTAGTTCTATTCCTCAAGGAGAACTCTAATGAAAAGTCGTGAATCTTCCAACGGGAGATCGCTCAAAGTGACGACAACCGTCTCGTTGGAATCGATAACAGGGGACGCTAGCTCCACGACAGCGCTATCTTCCTGCCACGAGCCTTCTTCTAAAGTCTCTGAATACTGTATAATGAAAGTGGCGCCTGTCAGTGTATCATCTCTACGAGTGTATTTAAAGGTTCCCTCCTCTTTGTTAAACTCTGTTGCAGTGGGCAATTGGAAATCATTTGGAGACAAGCCCCAGAAATACTTTATCTCATTTGTGATTTTACTGCCGAAAGATTTTTCAACAGGGCTGAGTAGCTCGTTGTATCCATGGAAAGATAACCAGCTTTCATAATCATTCGCCTCAGGTGGGCCATCAGGAAAATACTGATCGAGAATAGCATCCACATTATCCATCAAGAGTTGCGCGTGCGCCTCATCGTATGTTTCGAAGAATTCGTCGTGATCGCCTAGAGTAATCAATTTATCCGGATCACCCGTGTAAATCGGCTCCTCGCCATGCCAAGATAATGCGAAACTCCGGAAGGCTGTATTATCGGCGGGAATCAACGCACGATACTCCAGCAAACGATTGTAAATTGAAAGTGACTTCGGGATACCTGCGGATTGTAAAGCAAGATCAATCGCTGCGTTATCGTCTGGGTAGATCCCCCAGAATTGAAAAAGCGGCCTCACATCGGCACCGACACTTTCACTCATTCGGATCAACATGAAGTCCGTATCTACGTTATTCTTATCCGTATAATTAATGATGCCTGCGTCTTCATCATCACTGTGAGATTGATAAAAATCTGCCAAGCCTCTCCATCCAAACAAGTGCGCGATTTCAACAAACTTAGCATGCCCTTTGAGTTGATACTTCTTTTCAGTCTCAAGAAAGGCAACGCGATCTCGAAAGCTTTCCGTAGTCATTGCTGTGATCGCGGTCGTATCGAGTGTAATGAAATTACCATAGCTGAGAGACATACGAAAGGCCTGATCAAGATCATATCCTAAACCCAGGTTCAACATGACCACACGGGGCAGATTCACCGTCGACTCTGTTTCGCCACTAAACTTTGGCATCCCATATGCGTGCCCTAGCTCATGAATCTCAGCAAAATAACCGACCTCAGGGCCGAGTATCATTGAGTTCGAGGGTGCTGACCCACCATAATTAGTCGCAGGGTTATATATATTATTCACCGCTGGGTAACCCGGTGAATACACACTCGCTCTTAATCGAACATCTGGCTGTAGATAGATTGTTTCTTTACCTCTAATTCTGGGAAAACCCATCACATAGTTCGAGGCATCAATCCCACGACCCCAATTATCCAAGAACTCCTGAGGATCATTGAAGCTTTCGATCCATGCCTTCGGAACTTGTGTCATAAATTGCTCAGACTGTATATCAACCCACGGACCGGGATGATTTTTCTCGACTGTAAGCCACTCCTCCAAGCTCGTCTGGTGGAAAGGCTTTGAAGAGAAGTAAGGCGATCGGACTGCATTCTGAATCTGCAGAGTGACTAGACCACAATCCCCCAGATACGGGACTTCGAGGTATATCCCACCGCCCAGTGGATTGGCAATTTGTAGACTTGTCTCGCTCTTAATATTAAAGGTAGTGGATACTCGGTCGAGACGCTTGATCAATGTATTATGACCGCTTAGATCCCAAGAGTGCGCACCCACTCGTATCATGAACCCTTTATTTAACAATTCCGAAGGCACTGTCACAGTGGCCACCGAACCCGGCGCTAAATAGGCACCGGTGGGCTTCCGCGCAGGCTTATCATCACTATGCATAAGCCTGCCGGGAGTATTCAGATACGTAGCATCTACCGTGACCTCATAAATTGCAGACGCATCCACAGGTATAGCAACTGCACCGGGGAAAGATGCTGAAGAAGCATACGACACACCCTCTAAAGCGGGAAGGTTAGTTGCGAAGAAATCATCGCCGTAAGCCACATCAATCACAGCCTGCATCAGCTCAAAGATCAGCCAATGAATCGTCACCGGTGATTGCCCGCGCACGCCAACCGAACCTGGAAATCCGCTAGGTGTGATAAAACTCCCCGACATAAAAAGTGGACCATAGAGCGCCTCATAATCTTCCACGATATCGAGCGCTTGCTCTATCGCTTCCGGGCTCGACCCAACATTATACTTTAAGCCGTCTAATTCAGTTAATAAATCAGTAAGCTCAACCTCATCGAGAACATTGGTTCCATCGATGTGCTCCTGAAAAGCAACAAATAAGAGACTCAATTTGGATTGATTCGCATCCAAGAAAACCGATGAATTATCAATGACATCGGCAAAAGTCGCGCCAATACGAATTTCATCCAAAACAACGAGTTCGCCACGACGAAATGTAATCGTATCAAAATTTTGCTGCGCTACCTGCGTCTCTAAGACTGAAAATGGAATCCAGGGAGTCGGCGTGAAACCATCTATTTTATAGAGTTCAATAACATCGTTATCGGCAGGCGTGTCACCCCAGATAAAGCGCCCCACTAATAAGCGGTGCTCACCAGCATTGATTGCTAAATCATCGGCGAACAATTCCGAGAGCGAGCCGGTCGATGTTCCCGTGAACGGATATGCCGTGGTTGCGTCAAACTTTGCAGCAGAAACTACCGTTTTGAGTAGCTCGAATCCCACACCTTCACCATCCACCCCATTGGCAGTAATGATCTTATTTGCATTCGCACCATTAACTGTGACGAACTGGTTCGAAGCTAGTGCAAAATAAAAGTTAGTGTTGTTTATATTAGCATCGCTCTCGACACCGATTTGCAAGGAGAACCAAAGCTCCGTGCCATTTGCCAGCTGAGGCGCAAGGGCAACTGTATCCACACCTCGTGCACCACCAAAGCGATTGACCGGCCCGCGAACAAATTGGAGCGTTCCACCAGCAGTATCCAAATCGCTGCTTAAAGACCCGGCAGATACTAGAGTATAATCCAAGCTAGCATTATGCGCAGTCCATGTGCCCAAAAGACCCACTTCGCTTAGACCCGACTGCCCATTCAAGCGCCCTGCCGCATAATCGAAAGGCTCATAAACGGTCTGCGCAGTCACCTCCGCTATACTGAATATAGCAGTAGTAATGACACATAAAATCAATCGAAGCGGATGTATAAACAAAGGGTATAATTTCATTTTTATCACATAGTGGTACTAAAAAACCTAAACGAAGCGATGCCTTTTGTTTCCTCTTCCCCCTTTTTATCGCAGATCATGCTAGATGACTTGGTAGAAGTTAGCGCATCTTTTGAATATCGACTCACCGTTCATAAAGGCGGGCAGCCAACAGCACATGCAGTCACCGATTAAGCACCTAAGCGTTTAGCAACTTCAGTTAATATCTTCACATCCTCTGGATAGATGGAACCGTCCGGCAAAGGTCCGACATTCAGAAGCAAGCTAGCGCTGCTTCGAATTTATTTATGAGAAACCATGAATTCGATTGTCCGCTCAATAATCGCGTTTCGATTCGGCTCAATTGGTGCATCCACACTGCGCCAGTTGTGCCCTGCATTTTTAACAATTAAAATTTCAACGGATGCATCGACTGTCTTCAAGGCTTCTCGCATACGATATGCTTGCTTCACCGGAATTGTTGTATCCTTATCGCCTTGAATCATCAGCAAGGGCGGGCTGTCTTTGCTGAGATAATTAACTGGGCTCATCTCACGATAGCGCTCCACTTTGTCGTCGGGTGTGGAATTGGGCCCCATAATACGAGGGCCAAAGCGGTCTCGAAAATCCTTGCGATCATTGTGATTAAACAACTGTTCATTTTCAAAATCACATGGCCCATACCAGGAGACACCTGCTACAGTTTTGTAAGAATACTTAGCAAGTTCAGGGTCGCCAAGCAAAGTATCATGCGGAGACAGCAACACCATTTGCGCAAGGTGCCCACCGGCAGAATCCCCAAAGGTATAGATTTTCATCGGGTCGATACCCAGTTCATCACGATACGCTGAGATAAACCGAAGCGCATCTTTCGAATCGATCACACAATCACGCATAGAGGTCTCTCCGCCCTTGCTCCACTTTCGATAGCCAACTGAGACCACGCAGAAGCCCTGTTTTAACAGTGCTTTGTGAACAACATTGAAAGATGCATTGCCAGCACCTTGCTTACTGCCAGCAGCCCAACCACCACCATGAGTATAGAGAATTACAGGCTTCTCTTTACTATCATCCACATCTGGAAAATAAAAATCAAGATACACATCTTTGGTCGAGGTCCGCTTAAACAGCACATTACGAATCTGTTTTCCAGGACTACCGATATACTTCAATGAGTTGCCCTGTAATTCCTCTAAATCCAGAGCCCCATCTTTGTTCACATCCAAGCGTTTACGCTTCTTCCACTCATCTGCGCCCTCCTCAGCTTGAAACAGTCCGTCTTTGTTTGTGTCTAGTTTTGAAAGCATACCTTTCGCCATACGCCCCTCATAAATATCGGAAGAATCCTTCAAAGGCTCCAATCCATAACAACTGACAGCAAATGAAATCGCTAATATTAAAATCGTTTTTTTCAGTTTACTCATAATATAATCTTTCGTATTTAATTAAGCCTAAAAGTGTTGCATTTATAAGGAAGCGCTTTGACAGGAATCACGTAGCCTAGACCATATTCTTTTTTTTAAAGACAGCCTCCTCTCCCGGTTTCAAATCGATTTATTGTTTTTAAAAGCTGGTTCTTCATTCTCGATGATACGGAAGGTATACGGTCAAAGACAGATGCGATGAACCTAAAGGAGTCGACAACCAATAGGGTTATTTTGTTTCATCAATTTATTATCCAAGTAGAGTGAGTGGGCATTCTGACAGCCGTAGATTCAGACACATAAATCATGGAACTGCCGACTAAAAGCCCTGAGTTAAGGCTAAATAGCGAGCCTTATCAATCATTATGTTAGTATCAACAAGATCGATTGACTTCAGCCACTCTTTTCAATTTCCAAATGGGTGAAGCCGCGACAACAACAACAACAACAACAACAACAACAACAACAGTCCTACTGGGTTGAGTCCACTTTAGAATATACACAAGTTTTCTATTCCACTTGAATTGTTAAGCGGACAAACTCTTTCGTTTTTCCAGTAACCTCGAAACGATTGATCACTGCCTCGGAATCATCATCCCGAACTGACAGGATCCGAAAGCTCGACCTTGCTGCTCACCAAATCATAAGGAAGAAGCGTTGAGCTGGTCTCAAATAAGTCAATACATCGGCCATGTCCTCTTAGCCGAAGATAGGCATACTCAAGCCAATTACAGCTTCTTCTTAAAACCTTCCAATAATAATGGAGCGACCTTTGCGATCTGGCTTGGAGTCAGAAAAGGCAGTCTCTCGACAAAAACAGCCGCTCATTGCTGAGCGGCTGTTGTCTAATTAATTGTATTCTTTAACGGAGTAAGCTTAATCCACCTGGAAAGATTCCACAGTCAATAAGTAGCCCGATCCGCCAACGAAGACGAAGTACAGGTCATCGACACCTGAAGCACCACTGAGGCTTGTAAAGAAAGGAAGGAAGGTATTCCAATCGCCGCCCGTATCGGTTACGGTAACCGATCCAAGTAGTGTACCCGTTGCAGAACCTGATCTTACCTGAATCATTCCTCCTGAGCCAACAGCTCCAGCATTGATCACAATACTTGACGCACCGGCTCCGAAGTTGAAGTCATCAAAGCGAATCCAGCTGTTATTTTGGATCTTCCCTACTTTTGGACCAGCCACAACAATGATGCTATTATTACTTGGGTCAGACTCTTCATCGTAGGTAGTCGCAGTGAATAACACTCCAAGATCACCTTGTGAATTATAGAGGTCCGCGACTTCGGACGCAGTTAACTCATAATTATACAGCATGACTTCATCAAGCAGGCCGTCAAAACCACTGACACCTGTATTGCTAATGGCTCCAACATATCCACTAGTGATGGTGTTAATTCCACGAGTTTTGCCTGTTCCACTATGCCAGAGCACACCATTGCGGTAGATGTTCATATCACCCGAGGCTGCGTTCTTAGTAAATACCCAATGGCTCCAGCCGCCTGTGTGTTCAGAAGGCGATACTGTCTTGAAAATACGGTCATAACTCGAAGTGCCATCGTTTCCAGCATCCCAGTAGAGCTTGCCATTCGCGTTAAAGAAAGCGTTCAACACGCGACCATTCGTATCACTCGCTCTGAAAACAGCACCATTAGAGCCGTCCACCCATGCGGCAAAAGAAACCTCATCAGAATCTTCAATACCATTGAAGGCAACGACAGGAAGGTCTACAGATGAAGTACTTCCGTCGAAATCCAATGCACTGCCAGAAGCACCGCCAGTGACCCAAGTCGCATTGGATACCAATGCGTCAAATCCGGCAGTAATATCAGAGGCAACGGTTCCGGAGCCTTCATTAAAGTCCCAATGTGACATCACGAACGCACTTGGCACAACAGCCAGGGCCGCAATTTCCTGAGCCGAGAGTTCTTCGTCAAAGATTTTCACTTCATCGAGCGAACCATCAAAATAACTACCGGTCGCAGTTGTGCTGACACTGCCAAAGAATGCTTCACTAATGCTGTTAATGGTGCGGGTTTTCCCTGTGCCACTGTGCCAGAGCACGCCATCACGGTAGATGTTCATTGTACCTGCAGACGCATTTTTAGTGAACGCCCAGTGAACCCAGTCATTGGAAGAGGTGTATGGCTGGAAAATACGGTCAAAGCTCGAGGTGCCATTATTTCCAGCATCCCAGTAAAGGTTGCCATTAGAGTTAAAGAGAATATTCAGCACGCGGCCATTCGCATCGCTTGCACGTAGCAAGGCACCGTTAGAGCCTTTTACCCATGCTGAAATAGTCACTTCATCGCTACCTGCAACAGTATCAAAAGTATTTGCTGGAATAGTCACATAGGACGAAGTTCCGTTGAAATCCAAGCCACTGCCTGCAACGCCGCTGCCCCAAGTTGCGTTGGATACGGTTGCGTCATAGCTACCAACGTTGTCATTGATCGTCGAACCGTTTCCTTCATTCATCTGCCAATGAGCCACTTCGCCGACTCCTGCTGTAGGATATAAAGCTTTAATAGAAGCATTGATACTCACTAATTGACTCATTTGCGTAGGCGCAAATACATTACCGATTCGTTGAACAGCCCAAGTGTAAGATCCGCCTGCGTCCATCACACGCGTTGTCCACTCAAGAGCTAGGGCCGTTGGGAAGTATAGATTTCCTGGATTTACTGGATCGACTGGATCTCCATTTCCGGGGTCTCTCCATTTCCCCTGGAAAGGCATGAATATATGCCCTAGGGCTGAGCCTTCGCTCGAGTCAGGATTTCCAACTGCATCTACGAAAGGTCCAGCTTCAATAGTCTGAACCATGTCGAGACCACTTAAGTTACCACTAGGCGTCCATGGAACCTGAGCATTCATCTGCCTAGGATGGCCTGCCGCGTAATCACACTCTGGAGTGTGTTGGTGAACTACGCCAAACAACGAACCATGCATAGTAACGATAGCGTTTGGGTTACCCGCTCGAGCTGCATTTGCAAAGCCTAGACTGTTGGCGGCACTAATATTGCCACATCTATCAATCCACCAACCATCGATTCTATCACCGTATTGAAGTGAATAATATTCAACGATCGTAGCAGATGCTTCATCATTCGATAGGTTACCAAGATCCTTTCTATATTGTACCCAGTTCGCCCACGCACCAGCGTAACTTATGTTATTTTGTATATTATCATAAGGCTTACCACTGGTTGCTCCACCAGGATCACCCATGTATGATTGATCAAAACCAGGTCTACTATAATAGACTAAAGTCTTTAGGCCTCTTGATTGTATTGCATCTAAAAGCTCACCAAAAAGATCGCGATCCGGGAAAAACTCATCTCCCATGACAGCTTCCAGTGCAGGATAAGGAGCCGAAAACCAACTCGCTTGGTGACCGCGACTTAGGTTAATCATCACATGATTAATTGTATCCAGCTGATCGATTTGAGCCATAAATGCATCAACATCAAAGTTTTCTGCATTAACGCCGGTTTGATCATAATTAGCCTTATCGTAGGCAGTGGCGTGAAGTATACGCACCCCCCATGTTCCCTGGTAGGGTATCGCTCGCGCATGAAGTGCGTTCTGCGCTGTAGCTATACTAGCCGTAGCGGCTAACAAAGCTGTTATTAGAGATAATGTTTTTTTCATATTTTTGTGTACGTACTACTTTTTGGGGTTATGGTTTTTGTAACTTTTTTTGGGTAGAAATTGTTGCTTATAGGTCTAAAAAAATCAGCACGATACTTGAATTACAGTCAAAGCTATGTAACGTTACTTGAGCATATGTTGACGTAATGTGAAAAAAATGTGTCTATTCGTTTTGTCATTGATTATGCGATTATTAAAAGGTCCCGCATATCGATCATGTTACCATCATCAAAAGGCTCTGAATATCGGTCATATTCCCATTTCCATAAGATGCCAATGGGTCTATCCGTGCATTCTAAAGAAACACAAAGAAGTATTCGTAAAATAGATATCTTCAAATGCCGACATTTGCCTGCCATTCACATACAACACTTTTATAAAGGGCATCTTTGGAAATCTCCTCGATTTCATAATTGGCTCATTTTCGCGTAGGAGAGGGTTGCTCCCTCCTACAATGACTCAAACTTAGATATTGGTGTGTCATCTCGCTAGGCTTTCAGAGGTACCTTAAAGTTACTTCGATTCACTCTGCTTGAATATTCAAACGGATAAATTCCTTCGTCTTTCCAGTGGTCTCAAAACGATTGATCACGCGCTCAAAATCATCATCCAAACTTACAGGATTCGGAAGCTCTACATACGTCGCAGGCAACCAATCGCCGGGAAGAAGCGTTGAGCTGCTCTCAAATAAGTAGGTCAGTCCATTACCGATTCCCTTACGCCGAGGATACCCATACTCAAACCATGTCACACCTTCTTCTTGAAGCTGCCCAATAGCCATTTCGTGACCTTTGCTAGCTGCATCGGTAGGCACACCACCCCAAATATATTCTTCAAAATTCGACAGTCCGTCACCATCGGGATCGTCCGAACCTGTTAAATCTAATATCGGTAAGTCATACTGCGAAAGCCAACTAACAGGAATCCCTGCTATATCATAGCTCTCGAATAAAGATACAATTTCCTCAGAATTCAAAGCTACAGAAAAAATGCGCATATCATCAATGGATCCATCAAAAAAGTTAGCCGTTTCCAGACCGCCAACAAATCCTTCAGTAACACTGTTTATGGTGCGTGTTTTACTACTTCCGTTATGCCAGACACCCCCATTACGATAAATGGTCATCTCACCCGTGGCGGTATCTTTAGTGAAGACCCAATGGCTCCACTCCCCTGTGTGCTCAGATGCATTTACTGCTTTGAAAATCCGATCATAGGACCCGGTCCCACTGTTTCCGGCATCCCAATAGAGGTTTCCATTAATGTTAAATACGATGTTCACCACTCGGCCAGCTGAATCACTGGCACGCAATACCGCACCGTTCGCACCATTCACCCATACTGAAACAGTAATCGCATCAGTAGCGGACACACCATCAAAAGCAGCAGACGGAAGAGCGACAACTGAAGAACTTCCATTAAAGTCCAACGCACTACCAGAAACACCGCTCACCCAAGTACCGTCCGTGATGGTTCCGTCATATCCATTACCGGAGCTATCTGTAGTATCCGATCCGCTATTTTCATCAAAAGTCCAATGCGCGATGGCCTCAGGTGGTTTAGAATTTACATATAGCTCTGAAACTTCAGCCGCGTTGAGACTCGCCTTATAGATTTTAATGTCGTCGATAGATCCATCAAAAAAGTTACTGGCCTCCAGCCCACCAATAGACCCATCCGTCACGCTGTTCATGGTACGTGTTTTATTACTTCCGCTATGCCAGACATCCCCATTACGATAAATAGCCATCTCACCCGTGGCTGCATCTTTAGTGAAAACCCAATGGCTCCACTCCCCGGTGTGCTCGGAAGGATCTATCGCTTGAAAAATCCGATCGTAGGACCCGGTTCCACTGTTTCCAGCATCCCAGTAAAGATTCCCGTCACTATTAAAAAAAATGTTCACAACTCGGCCAACTGCATCATTAGCACGTAACACCGCACCGTTCCCGCCATTCACCCATGCCGCAACGGTAATCGCATCGGTATCAACCACACCATCAAAGGTAGATGGCAGAAGCGTCATAAGCGAAGAACTCCCATTAAAGTCCAACGCATTACCGGAAACACCGTCAACCCACGTGCCGTCGGTGACTGTTGCATCATAACTATTCCCAGAGCTATCTGCGGCAACCGATCCACTACTCTCATCCAACGCCCAATGCACGATAGCTTCAGGCAATTCAACCGGGACTACATTTTTAATCGCAGCGTTAATCTCAAGTAGTTGACTGAATTGCGTAGTTGGAAATCCATTACCGATTCGTTGAACAGCCCAAGTATAAAATCCGCCTGCGTCCATCACACGCGTTGTCCACTCAAGAGCTAAAGCCGTTGGAAATCCCGCCGTACCATCTCTCCATTTTTCCTGAAAAGGCATGAAAATATGCCCAAGTGCAGTGCCCTCACTAGAATCAGGATTTCCACCTTCATCGACCCAAGGTCCAGCTTCAATAGTCTCAACCATATCGATACCATTAAGTCTGTTACCGGTCGTAGTCCAAGGAACCTGAGTATTCATCGCCGTAGGGTGGCCTCCCGCGTAATCGCAGTGTGGACTGGTCTGATAAACCACGCCAAGCGTCGGTCCATGCATAGTAACGATCGCGTTTGGGTTACCAGCTCGAGCTGCATTTGCAAAGTCTAGGCTGTCGGGGTCAGAAATGTTGCCACATCTATCAATCCACCAACCGTCAATTCGATCGCCGTATTGAAGTGAGTAATACTCAACGATCGAAGCAGATGCTTCATTAGACGAGTAACCATTTGCGACCTTGTAAGCCGTCCAATTAGCCCATGCCCCGGCGTAAGTTAAATCGTCGTTCTGGTTTTGAATGAGCCTATTCTTGATTGCAGTATCCGTGAATGATCCAGGGTCGCCCATGTAAGTCTGATCAAACCCAGGTCTACTATAATAGACTAAAGTTTTGAGGCCTCTTGCTTGTATTGCATCTAAAAGCTCACCTAGCAGATCACGATCTGGGAAGAACTCATCCCCCATAATAGCTTCCATTGCAGGATAAGGCCCCGAATACCAGCTCGCCTGGTGACCGCGACATAGATTGACCATCACATGGCTAATCGTGTCCAGCTGATCGATTTGAGCCATAAAGGCAGCAACATCAAAGTTTTCTGCATTAACACCAGTATTATCACGATCAGCAATATCATAAGCAGTGGCGTGTAGTATACGCACCCCCCATGTCCCCTCGTAGGGCATTGCTCGCGCATGCTGCGCAGTCTGCTGGGCCCAGGCTCTCTCCGTGATCACAAACAGAAGAACTACCATACTCAATCGAACTAATAGACCATTTTTCATAATTTGTTCCTTATTTATTTTATTGTGAATTGAAGTTCAAAGTTTGGCGTAATATCGATTTACTTCTAATTATTCTTTGCCTGTTTACGCTTCGACTTACGGATTTCCACTTCGACATCGTTGGTTTGATCAACTCCGAAAGTGCTGTGACCACTGGCGACATCAGACTCTAACTGAGCAAACAAACTGCCTGCGATTTCGAGGTGTGACCTATATAAACTAGTCGTCTCGCCCGGGTCCGACTCCATATCATAAAGTTCGGTTTTGATCATTTATTATTCCTCCTTCGTATCTTAACATCTGCTCCTTTGACCCAATGGTAGATACCCGCGGCATTTGGATCGGTCTTCATTTCACTATCAAATTCCAATGCAATGACGTTAACGTTTGGTCCTGGCACCTCTACACTGACTTTCACCTTTGTCATGCCATTGTCTGATTGCTCAACTAACAGCGCTTTCTGATCAGGATCTCCTAGTAAATAGGCTTTGGTTGGCTGGCTTAGTAATCCATTAAATTCAATACCATTGGCATCCCATTTAAGAACGTGCAGATAGAGCGTATTGCCTTTCTGAGTCATCGAGCCCCATGGAAAATCAAAATCAAAAGGACTAGCTGAAGTCCCATAAACGGCCTCACCGTTTACGTCCATCCACTTACCGATACCCGTTAAACCACTAATTTCCTCAGGGCATAGTTTACCGTCAGGTTGAGGTCCTACGTTGAGAAGCATATTTGCACCACGGCAAACTGTGAGGCTAAAGCGTTCAATGATATCTTTGTCTGTTTTCCAGTTATCTTCATTTTTGTCGTAACCCCAATTATCGCGAAGCGTCATCGGCGTTTCCGCATCCCCCACAACTCTTTTCTTAGGAATACTGCGATCTCCCTCTGAATGATAATCACTTATGTTTCTTTTGCCATTCAGGCGACCGCTCACGATTGCATTTGGCTGCAACTCTTTAACTAAGTTACCATATTCGGTGTTGATATCTGCAAAACGATCTCCCATGTCAAACCAGACAACAGCCAGATCTCCGTAGTTGGTAAGCAATTCACGAAGCTGTCCTTTCACAAGATCAACGTATTCTACAGTAGGCTCTTCACGCTCATTGAAACCACGGAAATACCAATCCTTACTGTGCGAATAATACACACCAAAACGAATACCTTCTTTTCTACATTCTTCTGCGAGCTCTTTGACTACGTCTCGCTTGAAGGGAGTCGCATCGACGATATCGTAGTCGGTCGTGTCCGTATCAAAAAGACTAAAACCGTCGTGGTGCTTCGCGGTAATCACCATGTATTTCATGCCAGCTTCCTTAGCCAGACTAACCCATTCTTTTGCATCAAAGTGTATAGGATTAAATTGCGGCGCTAGTTTGGCATATTCTTCCTTGGGGATCTTCTTTTTCAGCATGATCCATTCTGCACTCGCACCGCCAGTTTCCTTACCATAGTCCTCCCCTTCCCATTCGCCGCCGAGGACAGAGTAGAGTCCCCAGTGGATGAACATGCCGAAGCGCGCTTCACGCCACCAGTCCATTTTGTCTTCAGTGGTCGAGGCTGCCACTGCCATATTATTGCCCATAGAAAGAGCCAAGATGCATCCGAGAAGGATGTGTTTTAGTATTTTTGTTGTCTTCATTTTTTTTATTAAAAATTAATTTCCACCATGTCCGGCAAAGTCGTTCTATGCTTTTCCGGCAATAAGATGCGGAGTGAACTCTCCCTGTATTCAAAGGATAATGACGTTCCCGTCCGTAAAAGCATCACACTAATCGGGCGCTCAACATCGTTGATAAAAATAGTACCCGTATCATCTGGTAAGGAATACCAAGTAGGTCCCTTTACCGTCGTATAATTCATTGTTTTATCCAACATTGGCAGCGGTGGATCCAGATCGACATCGTAAATGGCCTCCCGTGAGTGTGCCATCCAGCTAGCCATTTCTACACAGACTTCATAAAACCATTCCATCATTTCGCCATTACCGCGCGGAGGAACGTTGACTAATAAGTTCCCGCCCAATGAACGGCAGCGAATCAATTCTGTTAAGAGAGAGTTCGTGTTCCAATGGTTCGTTTCGCACTCGACCCCATAATGCCAGTTTGGGGTATTCGAATTTTCGGATTTCTGGCAGGACTCCCACCACCAGCCAGCTTCATTCGTCACTTTGATGTTCGAGCTAGCCGCTTGATGTTCCCCCTCCGGTGTCGCAATATTCCCTCTAGCTACAAAAATATTAGGCTGCATGGGACGCAGTTCCTCTTCGCTCATCTCCACGTTACCATCCCACCACATAACATCAATCGGACCGTAATTACTCAAAAGCTCGCGAACTTGGCCTTGTGACTCCTTATTTTGAGCGGGTCCCGCAGACCCCATTAATGGTAACAGTTTCGAATCGTTACCTACACGCTCGTGCTTATAGTTAAGTTGGAAATCTTTATTCGGTGGAAACGCGAAATTACGTTTTTTGTAATCATAATACCAATTGGGGCCTGAATAATAAAAACCGATACGCATGCCGTTTTTACGAGATGCATCGACATAGTCTTTGACCAAATCGCGTCCTCTCATGTGGTCGCCCGTATCCCATTTCCCGTAGTCGCTCGGCCAGAGAGCATAGCCGTCATGGTGACGTGTTGTTAGCACAGAATAACCGAAGCCAGCTTTACTCGCAGCGGCTAACCATTTGTCGGGATCGTAATTCTGAGGGTTCCAGGTTTCAGCGAGCGCAAACATCTCCTCAGGTGTCTGCATGAAGCGTTTATGTTTCTCTTTGCTTGCCGACCAAACCATTGCCCAAGCATCACCTGTGTCTGGGTTAGCACTCGTTAACCCCCAATGGAGGAATAGGCCGAGACCAGATTTTCGAAACCATTCCCATTCCGGATGGACTTCGGCATCAATCACGCGTTTTGCAGTTAACTTAAGGTGTAAATTCTTCTTTGCCCACATGCGAAGTTCTTCAGGGCTACGTCCAATCCAATTCTTTTCACCATCCCCCGCGTGTTGCGTTGCTCTACCCAATTCAAATGGGTCTTCTGCCAATTTAGCTTCTACACTGTAGCTTGGCACATTGAATAGAAGCACGAGCCCAAGGGCGAGCGCTCCAGTCATAAAATGACTGGAGATGTTAGCTCGCCTGCCTATTGTTTTTATTTCCATTATTGTGCGCGCTTCCAAATATTAATCTTCTGCATGTCGTTCTTTGCTTCAGGCCCTGCCGTGCTGCGCCCGCGTTCCACATCCGACTCCAATTGAGCACTGGGGTAGTGTCCTTGCGCTTCTAGTTTCACGATATTCGCAGCCTTAGAACAACCATTGTCACTGGAGACGATGATGAGTGTGTTCTCTTGAAGTCCGGCAGCATCTATAGCAGCCATGATCTGTCCGACAAAGGCATCCGTTTGCATTTGAAAATCGCCATAAGAGCCGACAGAACTCTTACCTTGCCACTCAGACGTAAGAACAATTGGAGTGTGCGGTGAGGGTAAAGCTATATAAGCAAAAAACGACTTCGAACCGCTCTGCTTTTGAATATATCCAACTGCTTTCTCTGCTAAATCGTCCAATACATCAATCGCCTCGAAGTCCTCATGAGCTGGCCCTTTACGAAAGAACGCTTTAGTCGTCGTGCATTCACCCACAAATCGATCATTCTCAATATAGATATAAGGTGCCATGTCCAAAGAAGCCGAAATACCAAAGTAGTAATCAAAGGCGAGCGCATCCATATGCGGCGTTGGAATCTTTCCTCGCTCAGGGTTGAGCACTTTTACATCTCCATAACCCATGTCATCGGCAAATATAAATACAATATTTGGCTTTAGCAGGCTCACCACTGGTGATTTTGATGTGCTCAACAGTCTGTGGGCCGACGCATCAACCTGAGCATGCGGAGTTGCTGCCATTGAAGCCACAGGTGCGATTACAATGAAAATAAAGATTTTGAATATAAATACAGGAAGAAAAGCTTTCATCTGACAGTATTCTCTAGGCATTTGATCAGACAAAGAAACATACGGTGTAATCCCATCACTATATCACACATACTAAAACAGAACATCGGCTATATAGCCAATGGCCCCTCTATACTAAAAGAAAGCAGGCCAGCGTCCATGGATACTAAAATGGCGGTCATCTGAAAAAGCAGACGTCGCCCTCAACGCCTGAGTGTGACGTGGCATTAGCGATTGCCACTGCCTATGGGTATTTTCATTAAATGGCTCGATTGATGCTTTGGCCAAACGCACCCCGAAAATTCCATAGCCTTCAACAGAGAAGTGAAGATCACTTTCCATCTTCTTACCCGTCCTGTTTATTCCTTCATTCAAGTCATCAGTGTTTACCCATACGCCACGTGAATCCGACTCTGCAACTTCAACTTGAGCTTTGCGTACCCTTGTCCAGTGCAGATCAGTTCAACTAGAGCATCTTGACTTTCAAGCGCCCATCAACAGAAGTTCTGGGCGCAACCTCACGGCTGGAGCTGTAATATTGACTTCGTCTCAACCAAGGGGTTGAGACACGAGTTCTATTTCCAGTCACGTTATACCACTTCGCTAAATCGAAAAACATGAAGGAAAATCGCAAAAAAAGGCATGGCCCCCGACTGGGAACCATGCCTAGAATTTTACGATCTAATTAACGCTCTAATCGTTTAGAGCAGAGAAGTCGATGCCTTGCACCCAAGCTGGAAAACTTGTGCTGTCACATCCGCGACTGATCGTCACTTCGTCGTCTGCCGTATAACGCGACCAGAGCAGACTGCGAGGATGGCCGTTGCCGATGCCAGCCGACCCATTATACACCCAGCTAAAACGTTTACCACTCGTTGCTGAATCGACTGTCACTGGTAAATCCAGAGCATTCGCATTTCCGTCAGCTATGAAGCGGTAATCCACGGCTAGATTATCATGGGTCATCACGTAGACATCGAATTTGTATTGATCCGTATATTCCGAGCCAACAGCCACGACGGTTTCGTTGGTGTTCTGGTTAACACCATCACCGAGTGTGACCAGGCAGGCCTCAGCACAGTCACCGATGCCAGCATCCGCACGGGTTCCAGTTCCCCAGACCCAGCTGTTGGAGCGATTCACACTGCTAATACCCGCTGTGGTATATTCACCTGTTATATTCGCTCCGTTGCCACTATTGCTACCGCTGACAAAGGCGCGCTGAACATTCCAATCAGAACCCCATTCGATCACGAAGGTTGTCATTGTCGCGTCCAGTAAGGTCTCACCGCCCGCTTCGCGTATCCAGTTGATGGTATTCGTTCCAGAAGGATAGATTCTGGTAAACACACTCGTTCCTAGATTACGGCTGCCGGCGTCTACATTAAAGCTAACACCTCCACCACGGTAACCACCGAAGAGCACAACTTGGTTCACATCACTCCAGGCATTTGCAGCATCTGTGCCTGAAGTGCTTGTTAGCGGTGTGGCCACAATATCAAGCAACTTGAAACCTGAAGGAACATCACTGTTCAGACATTCCACCACAGTCATGACACCCTCCCAATTCACATCAGCTACATGGCGGGTAATCTTGATATTTTTGGTTCCACCAGAACCCAGCATATCATGTTTCCCAAAGGGAACAGCGGTGACACGTGCATAGTTATTATCCGGAAAGGAGACTGCATCGCCAGTGCGAGAGCCACGAACCAAAATAAAGTAATCGTCCGCCAATGATTGATCCAGCGTGACTGTTGTTTCCAGACCTGTGAAGTCGCCTGTCGTCAGGTAATATTCGGTCACTCTGATCGCTGGATTTGTATTCAGCTCTACAGTCGTCGTCAGAATGATCTGGTCGACGGCTCCGTTACCGTCAGTCACTTCGACGACAAAGGTGTAGTCCCCCGGAATCACCCCTGATGAATCACCACTGAGTGTGCCATTCGAGGAGACGCTCAGCCAGGAAGCACCCGAAACCTTGCTGTAAGTAAGGGGCTCATTATCCGGATCGACGGCTGCGCCATTTAAAGCAGATAACGAAGAGCTAATGTTACCTTGCGAGGCATTAAGTGTGATGTTGCTCAACGCAAAATACGGCTGACTGTTCCGATACACGCGAAAAACTCCTTCCAACAGCTTGAGTCGTTCATAATCACCGGTCGCAGTCATGACAAGCACTGGAGAAATCGGGAGATCTTGAGAACCATTGGCCGTTGTGGTGATCGACTCCAAACCGGTCCCAGTTCCAAAAATATAGCTACCAGTGGTGAACCATGCATTACTAAAACCATGAAACTCCCCGGTGGATACAGTCGTTGCATTCACAGTGATATTCTCTACAGAAAACTGGACAGATTCGCCTGAAAACAAATAACGATCGTCAGTGCCAAACTCATTATCACTTGTTCCGACCGCAAGATTGCTACCCAGGGTCACAGCAGAACTATTGCCGTTGAGCGTGTAAGAACCCGGACCATAAGCTTTGGCGCGTATTCTCCAGGAAAGGCTATCCTGACTATCACCATCACGATCCAGGTTTTGGTTCTGTATCGATACATCATAGAGCGCATCATTCCCGATCAAAGTCTTTGTGAGACTAATATCGGAACCTTCTGGCCTGACACCATCGATTATCATTCCGAGGGATAAATTTGCGTTTAGAGAGGAAAATTCGAGCGCTAAGTAGGATCTGTCGTTTGTTTCAGGGTTGCGAACAATGATTTCGAGTTCGGCTATACCAATATTTCCCTTACCGTCAGATGCGCCAATCTTGAAACGAGTCATCCCAACTACAAATGGATCTGTTGGCGTTCCTGACAAGGTGCCATCAGCTGCGACTTGAAGCCAGCTAGGTCCGTTCAATCTCTGATACATTAGGCTGTCACCCTCGGCATCAGTCGCTAAGCCAGAAACACTGCCACTGTAGGCGTTATCAATAGTGACCTCTCCACCAATGATTGTTTCCTCATTGAAGACAGGAGGTGTGTTGTTTTCGATAACTTGTCTGGCTGCCTGTGCCGCTATAATGAGAGCCACCGGGTCGTCTTGTAAATCAGAGGCGCCACTAACGGGGCCTTTCTCGCCGACACTCCATGTCCATGCTCCACCAGCAGTGGTGCAGCGCTCTATCCAATCGGCTGCTTGCTCGGGAGTCCATGCGACATTACCAGAAGTCCAGGTATCGTCGTGAGCGGACATAAACATATGTCCCAAAGACAGACTGCCATCTCCTTCAAGTATGTAGCCGTCTTCTGTTACCTCAATAGGATGGAGCAATTTTTCCTGATTACTAAAATCTGTGATCGGTGTTCCTCCATTAATAAGTGGGTGTGGATGACCGTTGGTGTAATCGTTGTTTAGGCTGCCACCAAAGGCGCAGGCGATATTAGGATTGGCGTTCGTCGCAATCGTGTGCAGAAGCGGCGCGTTCATAGCATCCGGCCCGCTGTCGAACCACCAACCGTCGATCTTCGAACCGTACCTTTGCGCAAATTCATCGACGATAATTTCCGCAAAAGCGACTTTATACATTTCTCTCTCGTCCGCGAATTGTGTCTGCCAATTCGGATACGCTCCTTTCACATGAGCTTCCCAATTAAGCATGGTCTGGGAGGTCCATATACCGCTACTATCATTTCCATCCTTTGCATATATAGCACCATGTTTAAGCATAGCGGGTCCTTGTGTGGCGATGTAGGCAATCACTCGAATACCCCTTGCCTGAAATGCGTCGACCACGTCCATAAATAAATCCCGATCCGGAACTGTATCCGGAGCTGTTATTTGTAAAACTGGATGAGGCGCTGTATACGTATCAAAAGTGCTGGAAAGGTTTACAATGACATGCGTTATCCCAGGAATGGTATCGATTTGACTCATTAAATCCGCTGTAGTTGGATCGCTATCTTCGACATTCCAAGACTCCATCCTACTCTTACTTATACACGGGAACCACCAGCCTACGCCGACAGCTCCTGAGAGCCAGTTGCCCACAGGCACTACGGTCAACATACCGGTTTCTTCAGAAAACTCATACCCAATTCCGTTTTCAGCGGTGCTCCATCTTCCATCGACTCGGGTGAAATAACCGTTTCCACTCACGCAGTCGAAGTTTGCTCCATAAGTTACATTCAGATTGTCAACATCAACAATTTGCCAGGAGTCCCCTAAAGTAATGCTCGCTCCAGCAAGGTCGAAACTAAGAGCTCCGTTGAGTGTGAGCGTCCCATTACCATTGATCTCACTGCTGACGCCATTACCCTGAACATCCAGGTTCCACACAGCTCCATTATTAAGAATCAGGCTACTTCCATTAGCGACATTTACATCACCTTCATGGGTATTTAGGTCAGATGAAAAGACTGTTGTGCCAGAACCTGAGACAACGATATCGCCAGAACCTCTCATTTCAGCAGCGATCACCAGATCACCCGAACCATCGTTAATAATATCCAAAGAGCTGTTAATGACGAGCTCCCCACTCGTTAGGCTACCACTGAGGTCAGCACCGATGGTTTTATCTCCGGTCGAACCGGAAACAACTGACAAAGTTGAAGTGCCTGTAGACGAAGTGAAAGTCAGATCACGATTCGCACCATTGGTCGCTCTCAAACCAATCGCAGTGTCTCCATCATTCGATCCTATAAATTTTAGTGAGCGAATTGCGGTATGCACTCGAATGTATTGATCTAGGCTTTGAACTCCAGAAATCCTGATATCCGCAGAATCATTGAAGTTCAAAGCAGGCACATCCCAGTTCGCGCCGTTAAACCAATCACCGTCGTCGGCAGCAGCTCCCGTCCACGTGTAGACCGCAGCTTGAAGACTCCCCCCCACAAGCAAAGCAGCACCAGTTAAGTATAATAGTTTTTTCATGTGGTATTTATTTAGTGTTAAGAGAAAACGAATAACAGAAGCTCAAACCATTTGAGTATTCTTATTCGAAAAGGTAACCAGTATCATCATTTCAAAGACGATTATAGTTACCATACCATCATTTCAAAATTCCACTGTACTACGTACAGACGACAAAATACAAACACTGCCAGAGCTGCTGAATTCAGCTCAATATAATTACAGGAAGTAGATTATACCACGAAAGCTGATAACTGAAGGTGCTTACCTCAAGAAATACCGAATTTACTCATCTGCGCACCTCATCGAAGTATTGAACTTAAATACCAGTAGCTTAATGTGATACAGAATTCACAGGAGAGTCAGGCTCCTCAGGGAAACGCATTTTAAAGAGTTCGGATTATCTAAAAAATGCACACGCTGCTTCTCTTTCAGCTTGTGTAAGTTCGCAAAAAAAGGCACGCCCCCGACTGGAAGCCACACCTAGAATTTTACGATTTAATTACCGCTCTAATCGTTTAGAGCAGAGAAGTCGATGCCTTGCACCCAAGCTGGGAAGCTTGTGCTGTCGCATCCAGCCAATTCTATTGATTGAGGCTTCCGCTAAACGCATGCCGAGAGTCTCGTCATCTTCAACAATAGAGCAGTGAAATCATTTTCGACTTTTTGCCCTTCCTGCTGATTCCTTCGTCTAAGTCACCAGTGCTTACCCACACACCACGTGAATCTGTAACTTCAACTTTAGCATTATGCACCCTGGTCTAGTGCAAGTCTTGCTCAAAAGAATTTCCAGCCGACTTCTCTAGTCTTTAAAGCGAACACCTTTTTTTATAAATTCCGGAAAGCCTTCAATCGGCGTAATCGTCAACTCCTTGTAATAAACCTCAGCGGCTTCTGACTGCAACTGAATCTGCCCACGTGTCAGCGGCGTGCCATCTCGTTGCACGGCATTCTCAACGACCATCACAATCGATCCATTCACCACATGCACCGAGTCATTACCAATCGTATAAAGTTCGAGATGATTCCATTCACCATGTGGCGCATCAACCTCCGGGTTTGCACTTACATAACCACCGCCAAATTCTTCGGACGTGGGATCATAGAGCCAGCGCTTACCTACCGATTTGCCACGCACCTCTGCCTTAGGACCAGCAAGCGGAATAAAATCACCTAGATCAGTTTCCTGAACTTGAAGCTCTAGGCTCGACTTCCACACTTTCCAAAATGAGCCATGCTTACCATAGCAGTGATACAGCAGTCCAGAATCACGTAACTTCTGTAACCGGGGCTCCCACTTCTTATCCCCCCACTTCGCATAAATGCTTAAGTGATAATTTTCAAATTCATCTAGCGATGTCAATCCACCATAGATTTCACCACTGACCTTGAGCACAGGCACACCGTCCTCTTCAACCATCGTGAACACATGCTTAGGATCTTCTAAGCCTATCGGCGTGCCCTTCGTCACATTATCAGACTGGAAGGTGCCTTCAGGTAAACCGACTACGGTTGTATGCGGTACACCCATCCAAATTTCAAATTCAGAGAGTTCTAGATCGAAGAGTGAACGCTCTGCGTAAGATGCGTAGCCAGTGAAAATTGAAGCGGAAATGAATATGAGAGATTTATACATGTATGGAATAACTACTTATTTCTTCTTTAACCAATTATGAGAATCTGCAATCGCCTTCAATGTGCCCACCGGAGGATACTGCTTTGAAAGCATCCCGAACTGCTGCAAATAGGTCAAATGCTTATACAAATTTATAATGTCCCAGCGAGCGTTCACCACATCCGCCTCGGACTTCCGATTGAGCGCATCGACATAGGCAACAACTAACACATCGCACTCTGCCCAAGCCACAGGATCATTGTCATAAAGATACGCCTCCAACTGATTTGTCATCTTTGCATAACCACTCAGCTCCGCTCCACGCGCACGCACCTCGCCCCCAATTTCCGCACGCTTCAGTGCCGTCGCTTCTTCAGAAAGACGTCCCTCTGTGCCACCGTCGGTTGCTCGTGGACGAAGCGGGCGATACCAAATATTCCGAAAACGAACTGGATTACCATGATCTTGAAGGGACAATGGTCCTTGATCGGGATAAGCTGTCGTTAACGACTTACGTTTTTTATAACCACCACCTCCATCGAGCGGCGTGCTATCCTGCACAACAACACCATTGACTAGGACAGTCATCGAACCTTCATCAATCAACACACCGTCTTTCACAATCGGGCGACGAAAAATGATATCATAACTTTGCCATTTATTAGCACCAAACAATGGATTCGCAGCCGGTGGCATTAAACCATAGACAGCACCTGCGGTGCCATCAGCATAGGTTGGGTTTTGATAGTTATCTAAAACCTGGATCTCGATCTGCCCCATTAAAAAAACTCCACTGTTCCCCCGTTGCTGCCCTTGCTTCTCTTTTTCTACTGGGGGCGCCATCCATTCGACATGCAACTGACAATCTCCAAACTGTTCTTTCGTCTGTATGTAGCCAGCACCTGGCACGCACTGAAGCGCTCCATCTTTAACCAGCCAATCGCCCTTACGTTTATCCTTGGGCTTTGCATGCAACCAATTCGTTAAACTAGCTTCGGTCCCATCAAAGAGGACGACGGCATCCGATGGCGCATCACCACAACTCTCTCCTGGTACAACTAGTGGCGGTTGAGGACGATTATAATCATGCACACCCCATGGATGCGTCGCATCCGGCGGGTCACCGATAGGAAATTTTGCTGACAACTGCGTAACGCCAGCCGCGATTAAAACAGATTGAAAAACAAAGGAGAAAATTTTCATAGTAGTGTTACTGGCTACATTGCCGGTTAAATGCCACCCAGAATCTGCTGAACCGTTGCACCAACATCGGCGTCATCTTGAATGGCTTTAAAAGAATTTTTAATATACCTCTTTTGATATCTGGGTGGGGTTTCATATACACTTAGTATCGCAGCTTTAAATTCGGCCGTTGGCCCTTGCTGGATAGCCTTTACCGCCAAATTTACCTGTTGAGCACCAACACCCCGATCGTCGACCTTTAGTAGTTTAATAATCGCTTTCTGAGCAGTGAGCATATCGGCCGCAGAACACCCATCATAAGCCGCAACCTTAATCCAGACATCACCAGATGTTACATTCGAAAAACGTTGCAAGGTGCGTAATGCCGAAGGACGTAATTCCGATGCCATATCAAGCACATGCTGTTCAAGGTACTCTAACACTTGATCCCCTTCAATTGCATCGAGAATAAGCACAACCGCTTCACAAGACGCAGCACTCGAGGCCGATTCGAGAGCAGGCAAATATGCTGCCACCCATTGGGAATCCGGGGCTCCGTAATTAAGCGAAAGTCGCTTCAAACTACGCTGAATCGCAGATCCCTGCGCATCACCTTTTAAAATTAAATCTAAGAAAACTTTAATCGTCTCAAGCGTGCCTATATTCTCAAGCGTCTTAAATGCAGCTTCGCGTATTTCCACATCACTTTCTTCTTTTGCGATTCGATTGAGCAATTCACTCGCTCCTTTAACGTTACGCAAATCCAAAATCTTCATACTCGCGATTCGTGCACTGATATCATTACCATCACGCACTTCAGCTAATGCTGCCTGATCAGCGCTAGGCGCATTCAACCGTGCGACCGCATTCGCTATCGTCCGATTTTTTGAATCCGCTAAGAATGCTTTGAACAGAAACTCAAAGCTAGCGTCACCTCCGACATTACCTAGCGCATGGATCACACTCATCCGAAGAAACGAGCTTTCGCTAGACATGAGTGCCAGTAATGGTGCCTCATACTGCTTAAGATAATTTTCGCCAATGGCAGCCACGATAATTGCCTGCTCTCCTTCTATAGCCTTTGGCAAGCAGTCGATCACCAGTTGCTGTAATTCGTTTGAAGAACTGGCTAGGGCAGCCTTAAAGAAAAGCGGGCGTCCAATAAATTCATTCTGCCCGATTACAGATGCCAACACCTGCTTAGCTTTGGTTGGATCCATATCGATCAATTGCTCAAAAGCACTTGCCCGAACTGCGGCAGAATGCCCAGAACCCGCAAGTGTATAAGCAACGGTTTCGTCAACACCTAGACCAAGTAGCGCTGCCTCAATGGTAGGTTTAACGTCAGCAGGTGCTGACGAATATACTTCCAAGAGTGCTGGCACCGCAGCCGTATTACCGAGTTTCCCTAAGGCAATCGCCACGTCCCGAACAAGATCTGAATTATTAGACTTTAAATAAGCGGCAATATCCATCGCGATCGCAGCATCGCCACGCGTCGCAAGCGCATCAACATAAGCCGCACGATCAGTATCTGAACCTCTCTTTAAGCCTGACAATAAATACCCCAAAGCATTATCACTAGGGATCAAAACCAACGCACGACGAGCAGAGTCGCGAATCTCCTTTTCAGCGTCCCCGAGAAACGGATACACGGCATCGGCACTGGCCTCCGCACCATACAGCCCCAAAACACGAAACAAATAAAGTTTCTCAGAAAGCGGTAATTGCTCGGACTGTAGAGAATTGATAACCACACGCTCCATCGCCACGAGATCTGCCGCAGGAGTTCTCGGAGCAGTCGCATCGGCAAAAGCGACCTTCAACTCTGTCCGGCCATCGCCACGCGCAGCAGAATCACCGCTGCTCAACTTATCAATAGAACCCTGAATATTGACGCCATACAAAGCAGATCCTCCGATACAAACGACCAATGATAATAATATTTTTTTCATTTCCAAAATTGATTTAAATGATCGCTCATGCTGGGAGTTCATAGCCTGATCGGCGTGGTCGATCCTGCCAACGGCAAGCGGCATCGTCGCCAACAATTTGCTGTGTTTTCGGATCCCACTCAATGGGTCGATTCAAGCGCTCAGCAATCCCTGCAAGTTGACAGATTGTCGCAGTGCGATGCCCAACTCCCGCGTGACATATGGTCTTCTTACGTGTGCGCATACAGTCGAGCCAATTGCCCTTATGATCCCTTGATCGATATAATTGCTCATCCGTCGAACTTAATGGCTTACTCGCCAAATTTGCAGGAGTCGTATCTATTTTCCCTCCTCGACTGACACATACTTCACCTTCCGTCCCGATAAAACGAATCATATGCCCCTTACGGTCCGGATGGTCGCGAACTACTTTAACACCGTCGGCGTATTCATAACTTGCATACCTAGCACCCTCAAACCCTTTAGGCGTAAAGCGAACAGGCCCACTCTCATCACGACCTAAAGCCCATTGAGTAATATCGTAATGATGAGCACCCCAGTCGCCATTCTTTCGAGAGCCATACTCCCAGTAAGAACGCCAGCCACCACCGTAATTACCCAGAACACGCCTTGCTGTGTAAGGCTCATAAGGGGCAGGCCCAAGCCATTTGTCATAATTAAACCCTTCAGGAATGGGTTCCTCAGCACCAAGTGGTCCAGAAGGGAACGAGCCAAGTCCTACATACACTTCCTTAATGTCGCCAATCCATCCATTACGCACGATTTCGGCAGCTTTGCGAAAGGCAGGCTCTGAACGTTGCTGAGAGCCCACCTGAACGATCGAGCTATAGCGTTTTTCAGCCTCCACCATCGCTTTTCCCTCTTCAATAGTCAGCGTCATCGGCTTCTCAACATAGACATCTTTACCCGAGCGCATGGCAGCAATCGCAATCGCGGCATGCCAGTGGTCAGGAGTCACGATGATCACCCCGTCGACATTCGAATCATTAATAATGTCTTCGTAATCGGGCGTCGCCGTAACATCCTTATAGCCACGATCCGCCATCAGTTTTTTCCCCTTAGCCAATGCGTCGGGCTTCACATCACACACATACAAAGGCTGCACATCCTTATTGCCGACAATGCCGACGTGCCCGCCCATTTGTAAACCAAAGCCAATAAAACCTAGGTTGATGCGACTATTCGGACCAATGCGTCCGTTCAAGCCTAGCGTCTCCGCCCTCAAGATCATCGGAGCAGCAAGCAATGACGCACTCAGAGCGGCTCCTTGTTTTAAGAACTTACGTCGGGATGCAGAAGAAGTATTCATAACTAACGAAGGGGACAAATAAGATGATTTAGCGATTTAAATGAGGGATCTGAACTTTTGAGCTAGGTGTCGTGTCCGCTTTAAGGTCACCTGTGGCAAATTGAATACCCGCAAGATAATGCTTCAGCATCATAGGATTCGCATAAATGTGATCATTATGTCCAAGGCTTGAGTAAAAGACACGTCCTTCACCAACGGACTGCACCCATGCAACCGCGTAGTCATTATCTTTACGTTTCAAACCCTTGACTTCATCACTTCGTGCTGGGTCGACGTGTAGTAACACGCGTAAATGCTCACGCGAATAAGGCGCATCCCTGAATTGATAAATTTCATCCTGAATGCGGAAGTCTTCCATCCCTCCGAAAACGGGCTTCATTGTAGCGTGCTCAGGGTCTTCAATAACAACCGTCACATGATTTTTAGCACGCCACGGATGACCATTAAAATAACCACCAATCATTTCACCATATTCAGTGTGACCATAGCAGGCGTCGGTGGCGGCGTGTATACCGACGAGTCCGCCACCCTGCTTCACGTAATCGACCAAGTTACCCACAAGTCGCTTATGGCGCACTTCTAGTTCGGCCCATTCTTCATCGCTGAAGTTCTTACGCTGCTTCTTTTTATTCGGCATGAAGAAATCCGAAGTTGGACTCAACAAAACCACGGCATCAAACTGCTTCAATGCATCTACTTCAAAGTATTTAGGATCATCACTGATTGTCGCTTTATAGGCACCGGAGCTTTCGCCCATTTGCTCCAAGGCCAACTTACCCGATGGTATCGATCCGTGACGAAAACCTGCGGTCGCACTGTAAACCAAGACCTGACGTGAGGCCTTTGGCGTAACAATTCCTCTAGAAGGAAGTGCCGACTCAATTTTCGCAACCTGGCTAGGATCAACGGGCTTGTCGTTGAATTCAGGCATCCAATTAGGCGCGGCATTCAATGAGCTAACAACAAGGACGGAGAGTATGTATTTGAATCGTTTCATATAGTTATATTCTTAATTAAACTGAATGCTAGGCATCATTAGAATTTCGAGCCGAAGTATCGGATCGAGCCGCACCTGTAAACTCACGGCACGACTGACCGATCGAACAAATCAGTGCAGGTAGACGCTTCGCGCCGACAAAGAGCAAAATAACGCACACCACCAATACGAGGTCGGAGACGCTAATGTTTTGGATAAAAGCAAGGGAGTTCATGTTCATAATATTATTAAGTCCAAAGGTTTTCACCAGCTTCCCATCCAGCACGAATAGGCTCTTTAACAAAGACATCCAGCTCCGGGCGATTAGTCACTCCCTTAACTGGATCCCATTCGATGCGACCGCCAAAGCGCTGCGCGAGCACACCGAGCAGCGCGATTTCAGTCATAGGTGCTGCATAATCAAAGTTCGAACCACACTCTGGCCCGCCTTTGATTGCCCTCACCCATTCCGCATGTGGACCGCCTTTAACACGTGGATACTTTTGTGCGACACCGCCTTGCTCTTTGAAAGCACGCGCCTTTCTTTTGTCAGTAAAGCGTGGATTATTTGAACGATGATCAAGGAATGCATTTGCTTTATCCGCGAACCAATAAGAACCCGAATCAGGCTTTTTACCCCAACTCCAATCATCCGGAGTCTTGATTGAAGTACCACCATTGAGCGAACCATCATACCAATAGAGTGAGCAGGCTTTCTTATTGCCTCGGGCAGGAAAATCAAATCGGACGATGCTATATTCTGGAATCATCCCCGGAAGCGAAGGGCCGCGTTCCACGCACTCAACCACTGTCGGCTCATACAAATCTAAAACCCATACCGCACCATCACCAATATGGCAGAACCAATCACCAAATTGCCCAGTGCCGAAATCATTAAAACCACGCCACCGTCTTGGGTGATATATTGAATTGTAAGGCCGATCCTCCTGAGGGCCCAGCCATAAATCCCAATTAACTTCAGAAGGAATGGACTCCCTGGCAAGCGGCATCGATCCAGGCTTTTTAAAATATGAAGACGTCCACTTCGGTCCAGGGAATCCCATATGCACCTCGCTCACTTGACCGAAACAATCTGCCTCATACATCTCACGCATCTGGCGAATTCCATCGTAGCTGTGGCCTTGATTTCCCATATTGGTAATCACGCCATATTTCTTCTTCGCCTTACGCAGCGTGCGTGCTTGCCAGATATTATGCGTCAACGGCTTTTGCGTACAGACGTGAATCCCACGTTCCATACACGCAATCGTTGCATTGAAGTGAGTGTGATCAGGCGTGTTAATACAGACGCCATCAATGTCCTTACCCAACTTATCTAGCATGACTCGGAAGTCCTCAAATTGCTCGGCCTTCTCAACTTCAGGAGACTTCTTCTTATGCTGCAAAAACATTCGCGAATCGATATCGCAGAGCGCGATCAGGTTTTCGCTTTTACAGCCGTCATAAGCCATACTGGCGATGTTACCTGCACCAATATGAGCAATATTCAACTTACTATTGGCGGAAGCCCCAGCTTGCCCGATAGAGAAACGCGGTAAAACAAAGGCACCAATAGTAGTTGCTGCGGTGGCCTGAATAAAAGATCGGCGGTTTACATTTTTCATGACAGTCGACTTGGGTTATTTGGCTAGAAGCTGAATTGCGGCTTTATTTTGACTCGCGGTCGCAATTGAGAGTGCAGTGCTGCCATCATTAGATTTGACCGCAGGATCGACATCTTGATCCAATAAGTATTGCACAAACGCAGCGTCTGCACTCGCTGCCGCTTCGTGAAGCGGCGTGCCACCACGCTCACTGAGTGCTTTAGGGTTGGCTCCACCAGCAACCAAGACTTTCGCGACTGCCAATTTGTTTTTCGCCGCTGCATTATGTAAAGGTGTCCACCCTGCCTTATCCCATCCATCGGGCTTTGCCTTGGCTTTCAACAGCGCAGCGGCCACTTTCGGTAAGTCACGGTCGACACAAAGATGCAATGGCGTTCGCTTACTTGAGTCTGGCCGATTCACATCAGCCCCCGACTCGATAAGAAAGACAGCAATTGCAACCTGCTTACGTAGGATCGCTTGATTAAGTGGCGTAAGTTTAGGATGCTTTCCCTGACTGGCACGCTCTGGATGTGCAGCAAGCTGAACCTGAACATCCGCGAGATCACCCCGCGCAATCGCTTCGTCGATCGTGCTATATTTAGGCGCACCGGCCCAAAGCGTCACCGCGGTGAAGAAAACACCTGCAATTTGAACGAAACGGAGTATGCGCGGGGTAAGCCTCATCATGATGAATTAACCGAGATCAATATCGGTCCACGCGTTGTTATTTTTACTCGATGCTACTGTCGCATCAATAAACGCGAGCCCCATGCGGCCGTCATGCACATTGGCATATTTGGAACCATCACAATTCCATGCCTCGCCTGCATTAAATTTACGGACATCCTTTTCGAATTCACGATGAAGACGCGCATAGGCATCATGGAAAGCTTCAACATGGCCCGAGGGGATGGTCGGCTCATTGAGTAGCCACTCAGGAATCTCCGGTAGGAAACCATCATTACTGCTAATCGCTCCGCGCCAATATGTGCGGTCCGGTTGATCCGGAAGACAAATCGTCACAGCCTCCGCATTTTCTTGGCTCCAACGCAGTAATCCTTTAGTACCGGCAATGGTAATACCTAAATCATTCTTGTGACCATGGCAGATTTGCGATGCACGAACTAAGCACTTCCCACCATTCGACAATTCACCATACACTGTAAAGTGGTCGTCAATCGGGCGCCCGGGCACCATACATTCTAAGTGCGCGCTCACCTTAGTGACATCCAGACCAGTGACAAAACGTAACTGTTGTAAGGCATGAATGCCGATATCCCCGCCACAGCCTGAAGCACCTGCACGTTTAGGATCCGTGCGCCATGCGGCTTGCATTTGCCCCGAATCCTCCAGTTTGCTCGCAAGCCAGCCTTGCAGATAATACGAATCAACCCAACGCACATCACCCAACAAACCACTCTCGACGATCCAACGACTGAACCAACTGCTCCAGTGCCCAACATACGTATGCGCCACTGCAAGCGGCACATTTGTTTCCTGCACCTTAGCAACAATCTTCTTTGCCTGATCGAAATCAACTGTCAGCGGCTTTTCGCAGACAACAGGAATGCCTGCATCCAGTGCTTTCATTACTGGGTCAAAATGCACGAAATTCGGCGTCACGACCAAAATGTAATCAAGACGCTCTTCTTTCGGAAGATCCTTTTGGGCTGAAATCATTGCATCGTAGCTCTCATATCCCTTCACAGGATACGGCCAATTCGCAGCTTCACTCATCGCCACTTCAGGGTCCGGGTGTAGAGCAACTGAATGCACCTGACGTGTGCCGTCAAAGTGAATGGCTTTTTGATGAGGATTTGCGATGAAAGCGCCACCGCCGCCGCCGATCATACCGACTTTAAGTTGTTTTTGTGAGGACATAACTATAATGAGTTTTGAGATTTAATATGAAATGATTGCAGTGCCGTGAATTAATCTTCCGATTGCGGACGATGTAGTTCGACTGGCTGGTAACCACCCTTGCGACGATAATAGAGAGCGATGAGGCCAAACGCGACGAACATGACTAATGGAAAGCTGATTGCCGTAGTGCGTAGAGACTGACGCGAGGCGTCGTTGATCGCACCTTGAAACTCATCGCTTAAGCCCTTCTCAGCCGCAAGATCTGTAGCCTTTGCACGATCGATTGATTCATAAGATGCGCCGAAGAAAGACGCTTCGGTCTTAGCGGCAGCGTGTATTTCTGCCGAAACCGACTTCACATTATTAACGGTGTGACTATCGCTAAATGCTCCCATAATCGGTGTGCCGATAATGCCCACTGAAAGCAGGCCAATCGCGGTCACCGAGTTCAGCGTTAACGCGCCGCCTTTTGGGAAGCGTTCCGCAACAAACCCCAGCACTGTCGGCCAGTAGAATGTCTGCCCAATCGCATAGAGGGCGAACGCCCCCCAGACCGCAGCACCTGAAGAGACCGATAAAGCCATTAACCCACAAAAGGAAAAGATACTGCTAATCACAAGAATAGTAGGCGGCGAAAACCGACTGGTCAAAATGCCAGCCTGGAAGCGAAGAATCATCATGATAAATGCTGAGGCCACAATAGCCCAACCTGCCAACTCACCCATCGTCGGAGTCATCAACTCTTTGATCCACGCATCGGTGCCTAGCTCTGTCGTCGCAAGCGGTATCATCAACAAGCACAAAATGAAATACAGGGGCTTACCTGCAGACTTGGTGTAAACTCCAAAAGCAGCTCCCACGATTACACCCGCACCCAAGCTGAGCCAAATCAGATTTTCAAAGTCGCCCACAAAGACACGATACAATTCGTAGAACAACAGGAACGATGCGAGGAAAGCCCCTAAAAAACCAACTTCCTTCAGCATATCAGCATAGGAGACTTTATTCAGCACCCGCTCATCCACTGGGAATTTCGGCTTGATAAACATCACTCCATAACAGAGCACTGGAATTAAGATCCACAGTGCCTTCAAATTCCAACTAAGGTCACTTAAGCCAGGCGCCAACATCAGAATGCCTCCTGCCACGAGGCCAGCAGGCCACGCCGCATGCAGAATATTAAGCATCTTACTCTTATCTTTATAATAGATGCTCGCACACACCGGATTGATCACAGCTTCAACAACACCATGGCCTAAACCCGCGCAAAAGGCCGCCCAATAGAGTGTATCCGGCGAATCCGCAAGAAACGTCAACACGCCGCCGCATGCCTGCAAAATGAAGGCACAATAAATCGACGGCTTATACCCCACCTTATCGACGATGAGACTAAAGAAAATCATCGTCACCGCAATCGGCCAAAGCGATGCACCGAAGATGCGTCCGACTTCAGCACCGGTTAGGTTGAACTCAGCTTGCCAATCTCCCAGCACCATCACGCGGAAGACAAAGCCAACGCCAGCGGCGAGTAAGGACAGAAAGCTGGCCCAAAATAGTAGTTGTTTATCTCTAGGTGAAATATCTTGATGCATATCAGTATTTGTTAATTAGTAGTATCGATTATTAAAAATGGTATTGGCTTAAATCAGCAAGTGCGCCTCAGCTACACAGCGCGACGACCACGTTTGGTCACCGGCTCGCGAAAACGACGACGGTACTTCAATGGAGTGATCTTTAACTCTAAACGGAAAGCGCGAGTCATGTTCGTTTGATCGGTCAGACCACACTCAACCGCGATACGCGCGAGGTCAGTGGCAGTATCTCGCAGCATAGCACAAGCCGCATTAAGCCGAGTCTTGCGCAAATACATGAGCGGAGTCAGTCCAAAAGTCTTACGAAAAAGGCGCTCTTGAGAACTAACTGAAATCCCACCGACATTTGCCATATCCGCGACCGACATCTTCTCCCGATAATGCATACGCACATAATTCACAATACGGTGCATTTCCGGATGATCCACATATACGGCATCGTCATCACGTATTATACGAGCCACTCCTGCGAGGCCAACAACAGTGCCATCATTTCCATAAAGACGCATCTTCGTTGTGCTCAGCCAATCAAGTGAACCATCTGCAGCGGGCACTAGTTCTACCTTATCATGTATCTCTTTCGCACCTGCCATAACACTCTGGTCGTCCGCATAAAACGCGTCCGCAAGGAAATCGGGGCTGTAATCGTAGTCAGTTTTCCCAATCAACTCATCGACGGACGACACTCCCATGGAATGAGCAAAGCCCTGGCTTCCACTCATGAAACGGCTCTCTAGGTTTTTGACAAAATAGAATACACCCGGTATTGCATCAAACAAACCTTCCATTAACTGACCAGGTCGTAATCGACAAAGGAACTGACTCTGCGCAGCGCAGAGTTCTGACTCATTTAAGGGACGGGGCTTCATAAAGTGAGTCCAAGAGCACAACTTTGAAGCAAATTGACAAGAAAATAATACAAACGAAGCGCTAAAAGACGTCCCACTCAGGCCTAAAAAAAGCGTAAACATAGAATCAAGTCACGACTCACAAACAACTTAACTCCAATCCACTCACATAGAAAACGGCTCAAAACAACACATTTCTAAACACACAAAAAAATCGGAATTTGCATAAATAAAAGCGAAATCCAGAAATATGCCCCCCCCATTAAACAGAAATTAGGGGATAAGGGTCGAATAAGAGCCCTCGGAAGCTTCTAAAAGTGCATTCAACACACGATACGAAGCGTGGGCCCGACTACTATAGGTGCAATCAACACCTCCACCCTCAATACGGGCTACTGGCAAAACCCCTGCACTCGAATTTGTCAGATAAACCGCTTCGGCCTTTTGAAGCATATCAGGATAGTAACTGCCCACTTCAACATCAGCGATATCAAGCAACTGCCCGCGAATCACGCCAGGTAAGATACCATGCACCAACGAAGGCGTGCGCAGATGCCCATCCACAAATAAAAACAAATTACCAATCGTGGTTTCAGCCAGATGATCGAGCGGGTCCAAGCGAATCGCATCATAATAACCGCTTGCACGTGCCTGCTCCAAAAGCGCCATGTTCTCCAAATAGTTATGTGTCTTATGCCCCGCCAACAACGAATGAGGGTTCAGCGGATACTTCGTCTCCAGCTTTAGCTCAACTGATTCTGGGACATCGCCAATAGCGCGAGTATACACATAGAGTCGTGAACCGGAATCAACCCGCAAAAGCGACAACTTAATCATGGTGCAGGTGAGCGAATCCTGCCGCACAAGAGAACGAATCGCATCCAAAACCGCGCCTTCGTCAAAAGGACACTCTAAGTTCAAGGCCCTTGCCGACATTTGCAGTCTCGCCCAGTGCGCGGTCCAAAAAGATAGCCTACCATTCGCATACTTGATCGTTTCAAACAAACCATAACCATACGCAAAGCCAGCATCCAATGACCCGATACTCACTACGTCCTTAGAGGTTATGATTGTTATTCCCGACATAAATTATCTAAAGTCTCTCTAATTGCGCGCCCTTTATCGAGCGTTTCTTGATACTCACTGGCTGAGTCCGAATCCCATACGATTCCACCACCCACTTGATAATCTAAATAACCATCTTTAATGTGCAAACTGCGAATCGCAATATTCAGTTCAGCATCACCATCGAAACCAATATAACCTACCGATCCACAGTAGACACCACGTCGAGTTGGCTCCAGTTCTTCGATAATCTCTAAAGCACGCACCTTAGGCGCACCGGAAATCGACCCCCCCGGAAACAACGCGCGCACACAATCAAAGACATCATGCGGCTGAGCAAGCTGTGCCTTCACCTGAGCAGTCTGATGCATCACTCGCTTGTAATGTTCGAGATGATACAAGCCTTCGACATGCACACTGCCAAACTCTGCGACCCGACCAAGGTCATTGCGCTCCAGATCCACAATCATCAATAGCTCTGCACGCTCCTTCTCCGAGCTACGCAACGCCTCTGCATTGCGTGCATCTTCAGCGGCATCTTCACCACGAGGGCGCGTGCCCTTAATCGGACGCGTTTCCACCGAGCGTCCGCACTTGCGTAGAAACTGTTCTGGCGATGTGGAGATAATTTGTAAATCTCCTGTATCTATATAGGCCCCATATGGCGACGGATTCCCGTGGCGAAGCGCTTGAAATAAAGCCAACGAATGACCGTCAAACGGACAACGGGCTCGCCTCGACAGGTTAACCTGATAGATATCACCGCTCGCAATGTACTCGCGCACACTGGACACTTTCGACTCAAAAGCTTCGCGGCTCATATTCCACTGCCAATCACCATGCACCGCACTTGAAGGCGCACTCACCACATCAGTCGCAACAATCTGCCGCAACTCATCAATAATCGCATCCTCATCACCGCGTATCCCAAGGGCAACCAAATGCAGCACACCCGTCTCATGGTTCAGCGCCGCGATTCCATCGTAGAGCCCAAACCACAGATCAGGCACCGAACGGTCATCTTCAGCAAGGCGCGGTAAATCTTCAATTTGACGTCCATAATCGTAGGATAAAAATCCAACTGCACCGCCCACGAAAGGAATCGCTTTCGACTCTCGGTCCAAGCGGTGCGGTGCCAGCTTCGAACGCAACAGCGCAAGGCCATCCGTGTCCGAAGTAAGCACTCCATCGCTTGAGTGCGTCACGACTTCGAAAGGATCGGCCCCAAAGAAACTCCACTGCCCTAAGCCATCGTTAAACTGCGAGCTATCTAATACAAACGGCAATCGAAGGACGCCAAAACGCTCAATCAACGCCTCCACTGATGGAGGATTCGCTATCTCAACAATCTGCATCACACATTAGTGTCGGCTCGCGCGACGCATGAGCCAGAACCCCACTCCCTGGAAGATAAGGTTCGGAAGCCAAATCAAAATATCCGCCCGCAGGGCAGGCGTACCTTCCATCCAACTCACAATAATCATGAGGAAATAATAGGTCATCGCAATGATTAGCGCGATGGCGAGATTTGCATACGTTTCCTTGCGTCCAACTTGTATAGCAAGGGGCACGCCAAAGATCGCCAGAGAAAACACCGAGAACGCCATCGCAAAGTTCTTCTGAATATGCACCTGCACCTTTAAACGCGCCTTCGACATTCCAGAACCAGCCTCTTCTTCAAGCGCCTGCTCACGTCGATCCATCAACTGAGCAAAGGTCATTTCTTTAGTCCGCACACGGCGCTTATTTCCTTTCTCTCCAAAGAGCTGATCCAACGGCAGTGCCAACGGAATCTCCCCAAACGAAGGGAGCTCCGGCATCTCATTAAATGATTCCTGATTACTCTCCGAGCGAATCTCTGCGACACTATTCACTAAATCTAAAACCAACTCGTTCGCCTCTTTATCGTAGCGCAACTCGCCCTCTTCAGCGCGCACGAAGCGAGTGACTCGCTTTTCATCATCCAGCTCCCAAATCCAGAAATCTTTCATGGTCTGGCCGTCGCGCCCTCCCATATAGATCACATAACCAGGAAACTCATTAATAAAGCGCTTCTCTTCGATAAACCCGATGGGGTTCTCAGTAATCGCTTGGGCCATCAGTTGCTTTGACGCTAAACGTGACTGCGGTCCGTACTGAAGATTCACAATTACCGCCAGCACCATCCCAATGAATGAGATCAAGAACACCGGCGATGCGATTTGATAAAGGCTAATTCCAGCCGCCTTCATTGCCACAATCTCCTGCTGCGAAGACAATCTCCCGAGTGCAATTAAGGTGCCAGTCAACATGGCCAAAGGCAGCGCATAGGATGCAACGTATGGGATCAATAGCCCAATCAACTTAAAAAAGGTGCCGATATCCAACTTTCCAGCCGCTACCAACTCCGCAACATCCCGTAAGATATTTCCAACTAAGAGCACAAAAATGAAAAGCCCCATCGCCATTCCAGTGGAGAGCAGGATTTCCTTTAGTATATGACGATGCAGCAGTTTAAGCATGAAAGTTTAAATTCAGAGAGAAGTTAGGCGGCTGAATCAGTAAATCACAAGCCACAAGCTAGCGACTTTACAGACCATATTCCTTAATCAATTTCTTCAACTTCGACTTGATCGCCGGCTCGACACCTACCCGCCCAGAGAGCGACTCCAATGCTTTCAAAATCGGACGCTGAGGGGGCAAGTTGAGGATGTAATCTTCCTCTAAAACCTCTCCTAAGTGCTTCAGGGCTGATTTACACTGCGCACTGGTCGATTCTTTATCGAGCAATCGATCGATACTTTGATTTATTTCAACATTCATACATCCACTTTCGGTTCTTCAATAATCTCAGATAACTTATCCCCACAAACCTTGCAATAGGTCGCATCACGGTCGTGATTTTCCCAACCACATGCAGGGCATACTGGGTCGGCCCCAACATCTGGTTGTCTTGGCTGGGTCATTTCCGCGGTCACAATTGCCGTCGGCACTGCAATGATTCCATAACCAGTGATCATAATAATCGATGCCACAAATTGGCCAAGCGGCGTTTGCGGCGAGATATCGCCATAGCCCACAGTCGTGAGCGTCACAATGGCCCAATAGACACTCTTAGGAATACTGGTAAAACCGTTCTCCGCGCCTTCAATCAGATACATTAACGACCCCAAAATCATTACAAGAATGATCACCGCGAAAATAAACACGGCTATTTTCCGTATACTCGAACGCATCGCACGCATCAGCACGTTCGCTTCGCCAATATACTTCGCGAGCTTCAGCACTCTAAAGATACGCAGCACACGCAAGACTCTAAGCAGCATCAAGTAATGCGCTCCTGGAATCAGCAAATCGATATAAGTCGGCAAGATCGCAAGCAGATCCACCACCCCGAAAAAACTACGCGCATAGCGCACAGGGCGCTCCGATACATACAAGCGCAGTATATATTCTAGCGTAAAGAAAACCGTGATCACCCACTCAGCGACATACAACAAGCGCCGCGTTTCTGGATCTAAAGTCGGCAAACTTTCCAACATGACCAGCGCCACACTGATCAAAATGATAACAATCAGAGCGACGTCGAAAAGCTTCTCATCCCAGCGGTGAGACTTAAAAATAATTCGCCGACACTCGGCTCGAAAACGTCCTGACATGGGTTAAAGCGACTCTGCTTGATTCACAAAATACACCTGAGACGGCTCCGCACCGGGGCGCGCATATGTGCCAACCAATACACGTCTCTCAGGAAAAAAACTCAATTGATAAGCAGACCCCGGATACCCCTCATCCCGCAAAACAAAGGTCAATCGAGGCTCATCTTCTACGCGATCAAAGTTCGCACTCTCCACATTGATCGGGTCAGGGTTGAAATATTTAACGACCACACTCCCTTCAGTCTCGCCAGCGGAAACTTCGATACGATAGCCGCCATCTCCACGAATCCACGAACCGAAAAAATCGAGCCGCGCTGGCACCTTAGCAATCGACGGAGAAATATCATATTTAGGCTCTACCCCTTGCCCCTGCAACAAGCTCACGCACATGGCGAGCATCCATCCTAAAAGTAAAATACGCATCGCCTATTGATGCGCCTCCACGCTTAGGAAAGCAAGGAACGAATCCCCAGCTCAACCTTAATCGTAATCCTACATTGAATCTGAATCTCCACGCCGAAAGCGCTTCGCCCTTCCACTACAAAATAGACACTCATTGTAGCGGAACGGGGAACCCGTTTCGGCCAACATGAGCGACCCCCAGACTAACCTGATGCTGCCGAAAGCGCTTCGCCCTTCCGCTACAAAAATAGACACTCATTGTAGCGGAACGGGGAACCCGTTTCGACTCCCCCCTAGCCCTTCCGCGGCGCACGCACACGATAACTTTGACTCTCGAAAGGAATCTCTTTTTCGCCACGCGCGTGATTAATCACGATGGTTAAGATAAAGTAGTAATTGCACAGCACATTACAGAAGCGATGTAGCACCTCAGGAATTTCCACAGCTTCCTGCTCATGCAGGCGAACCATCAGGCGAATCGCCTTCTTCGCATTTGAACTCGCCGCATTGAGCTGCGGGATCGGCGCCTGACCTCGCGGCAACACAAAGCCCGACAAGCAATCGACCGTCGCCTCCTTATGCCGCACATAACAATCGCGCAACCATTCCAAATCTGCCTCCGAAACCGCGCATTTACCCCGGATCGACCCGTTTAAGTGATAAATCATCGGCTGCAAGGTCTCCAACTCGGCCAGCAAGCCGCTAAACGCCTCCGGCATCTCAGCAATCAGCCCACCCACCTGCCGGCACATCTCATCCGTCAGTATCTCGTAGTCGCACTTCAACGAATGCTCATATATAAATGGATAGCACACTTCATCGATGTTCTTACTGAGCTTTAGCTTTGGCATAATCAAAATAGATAAACAATTCAGATGGAATTGGGCAGAATAATTATAGGCAAAATAATTAACAAATGTAAGGCTTCAGCTCGCTGAATACCGTTTTAGAATCAAGCCATACTGACTGACGGCGTCTTGCAAGCAAGAGCCCGACAATAGACATCTAAACCTCCTGCTGTTAACATCAGCGTTAGAATTATTCTGCCTATAATTATTCTGCCCTTCCCATACACCTAGATACGCATCACATTACCCGCCCTCGTCCTGCTCACATGCACCGTCTCATTTACAACTTCATACTGCTCGCCATCTTCACGCTCTCCGCCCACGCGGAGTCCACGGTTGAGCTGCGCTACGCCAAGAATTTTGAGATTACCAAGTTTCCGACACATCGGATCCTGACCATACGCAATACACATCAAAATGCGAAATCGGAGCTTCAATATGCACTCGTCCCGAAAACAAGCGCACTCCCCAAGCTTCCGAAATCGATCACTGTGATCCGCACACCCGTTGAACGAGTCGTGGTTATGGAAACCGTCTACATCGGCTATCTCGAAGCAATCGGCACACTCGAAACCATTGTCGGCGCTGGCACAGTCGACTTTATCAGCAACAAACAGGTGCAGACAGGCGTAGCCAATGACACCATTCAAAGCGTCCAGGTCGGGCAGGGCCTCGACATTGAGCGCATGCTCCTGCTTCAACCCGATTTAATCCTGACCAGTATCTCCGGCGACCCCGCCTTTGATGTGCCCGCAAAGTTAGCGCGCTCGGGGCTCCCTGTCGCCTTGAGTGCTGGCTATATGGAAGCCCACCCACTCGCACGCGCCGAGTGGATCAAATTCATCGCTGCCTTTTTCGATGCGGACGCGATCGCCAACGCCCAATTCAAGCAAATCGCCGACGATTACGAAACGCTCAAAGCTCGCGTCGCCGATAGAGAGGACAAGCCCACCGTCTTTGTTGGCGCGCCCTACTCCGGCACATGGCATGTCGCTGCAGGCGAAAGCTACACCGCACAAGCCATCCGCGATGCTGGCGGCAACTACCTCTGGTCCGACGTTGCCACGCAAGGCGCCATCCCTCTCGACACCGAACGCGTGTTCCTAAAAGCCGCAAATGCGGACTTCTGGATCAACCCCAGCTTTTATCGATCCTTCGACGCGCTCTTTGCTGCCGACTCACGCTTCAATAAATTTAGCGCTGCAAAGATCGGCGCGGTGTTTAATAATACCAAGCAAACCAGCACCAACGGCGGCAACGCCATCTGGGAGCAAGGGATCGTCCACCCCGACAAAGTACTCGCCGACCTCATCGCGATTTTCCACCCCAAACTGATGCCCGACCACGACTTCGTTTTCTACGAGCAGCTGAAGTGATTTTTTGCCACGAATAAACGCGGATGTTCACGGATCTATAACAAGAATTCGCGTAGCAAACATGCGAAAGTGCCCGAAACACCAAGCGATATGTGGGAGCGTCAGGCCGTCCTGACAACCGAACAAGCTAAGCCATCAATGCGGACTCCAAGGTGCGCGCTTCGGCACACATTCGAAATTAGAAATCCCATTAGCAGAGTCCCTTTCTAGAAATCATTTTGCCTATAATTATTCTGTCTCAACTCATCTGTATTCGCGGTCGATCCTACTATTGGGTACAGACACTTCCGACACGCTCAGGTCAAACTCCGAGGTTCGCACTCTCATAACACAATAGCTCCATCCGTATTTTTAAGCCTTTTGTGGCTTCCGTGGTTAAATTCTGTTCGCCCACCTTGATACATCTGCAAAGCTAGCGATTTATTCATGGCGAGCCTTAACACAGATCGAAACACCTCACGCAACCTAGTACTGTTTGCGCTGATTGGTCTTGGAATCCTCACACTTATAATCGCCAGCGCGTGCATTGGTAGTGTCACCCTCCCCATCTCGACCGTGCTGCAATCCATTTTCGGATCAGAAACCGTGAATACAGTGCACCAACAAATCGTGCTCGATTTCCGGCTGCCACGTATACTCACCGCGCTACTCGCGGGTGCCTCACTAGCAACTGCCGGCTTGATGATGCAGACTGTATTCCGCAATCCACTAGCCGACCCCTTTGCGCTCGGGGTCAACTCTGGCGCCAGTCTCGGCGTGGCGCTCGTGCTCCTGGCACTTGCGCCGGCAGGTGTCAGCCTCATCGACGGGCTCAATACTTCTGGGCAATTGATTGTCGTGCTCGCCTCTACGGGTGGTGCCGCCGCAACGCTTTTCGTGGTGCTGACACTCTCTCGCAAGGTCGATATCATGTCGGTGCTGATCATTGGCTTGATGATTAGCTACACCGTCGGCGCACTCGTCAGCATATTGATGTTTTTCAGTATGGCAGAGCGCTTACAATCGTTCGTCAACTGGGCGTTTGGCGACTATGGTAATGTGAGCTGGTCGCAGATGCAGATCTTCGCTCCCGCCATTTTGATCGGACTCATCACCAGTGTACTGTTTGTCAAGCCGCTCGATGCCCTACTACTCGGCGAGCACTACGCCGAAAGTATCGGCACACGTGCCAAGCAAGTGCGCTTCTTCGCCTTACTCTCAGCCTCTCTACTCGCCGGCACCGTGACCGGATTTTGCGGCCCGATTGGTTTCCTCGGTATCGCCGCACCACACCTAAGCCGCTACCTTTTCCAAACAAGTCAGCACCGCATACTGATCCCCGCATCCATCGCAATCGGCGCACTGCTTTCGCTCGCATCGGACTTCGTCGCCCGCGGCCCGGGACTCGACTTTGTGCTACCGCTCAATGCGATCACTGCACTCGTGGGCGCGCCGATCATCATCGCAGCGCTCGTCAAACAACGTAACCTGAAACGACTCTTCTAATGACTGATTCGATCCAGTTACAAGCCAACCACCTGAGCATCGGCTACCCGCTCAAACCGGAAGCAAAATTACTCGCCAGCGATCTCGAACTCGCGCTCAAAGCAGGTGAATTCGTCTGCCTACTCGGGCCCAATGGCAGCGGTAAATCGACTCTCATCCGCACCCTTTCTGGTATGCAAGCACCGCTCGCGGGCACGATCGATCTCAACGGACAAGCACTGACAAAGATCGCACCACGCGAGCGCGCCAAAGCAATCAGCGTCGTGCTCACCGAGACCATCGCTACGGGCACAATGGATGCCTACTCAATGGTGTCGCTCGGCCGCCACCCCTACTCCGGTTGGTTTGGTGGACTCAGTGCACACGACAAAGAACAAATCGCTTGGGCACTCAAAGCAGTCGATGCCGAGGCCTTCGCCAGCCGGCAAGTCACTGAGCTCAGCGACGGCGAACGCCAAAAAGTCTCCATCGCGCGCGCCTTGGCACAAGAGGCTAAAGTCATGTTACTCGACGAGCCCACCGCGTTTCTCGATCTACCTCGACGCGTCGAATTAATGAGCCTGCTACGCAAGCTCGCACATAAAGAATCCTTGGGCCTCCTGCTCTCCACACACGACCTCGACCTTGCGCTACGCTTTGCCGACCGACTGTGGATTATGACCGCAACTGGCGAACTCATTCAAGGCTACCCCGAAGCCCTCGCGCTCGACGGACAACTCGCTGGAGCCTTCGCCAACGAAAACATTCAATGGGACGAAGCCATCGGCTCCTTCCGCGCCCACACCGAGCCCTGCCTCGATGTTTATATGCAAGGCGACAGCACACGCACCACTTGGACCCGCCGCGCCCTTGAGCGCCTCGGCTACGGCATTACCGAAGTCGAAGACAAAGCCATATTCTCCATCGAGGTTTCTGGCAGCAAAAAAAGCCCTCATTGGAATGTCACGAAGCAGGATATCACTAAGACGTTTTCAAGTATCTCTGAGTTGATCGATTGGATTAAAATACCCTGAATCTAGGCTCAAAGACTATCCAACGGGCTCCGCACGCCGACTCCAGGCTTCTGCATCACATGCAGATAGATCTGTGTCGTCTCGACCGAAGCATGCCCGAGAAGATCCTGCACCGTTCGGATATCCACCCCATCCTCAAGCAGATGTGTCGCAAAACTATGCCGCAGCGTGTGGCTGGTTATCTGCTTGTTCAAACCCGCCTTGAGGCCCGCCTGACGCACAGCAGACTGATACACTGGAGGCAACACATGGTGTCGGCGGCGCAGCCCTCCCCTAGGATCCATCGATATTTCCCGACTCGGCCAGAGCCATTGCCAGCGCCACTCCTTGCCAGCATTCTTATATTTACGTCCCAGCGCCTCGGGCAAATAGACACCAGGCAAATTTCCGGCAACATCCTCATCAAACAACTCACGCACCTTTACCAAATGCCGCTGCAACGCATCTATCAGTTTTTCAGACAATGGTGCCACCCTATCTTTGCCTCCTTTTCCATTACGCACGACCACTTGATTACGCTCCAAGTCCAGATCCTTAACGCGTAAACGCATTAGCTCCGAAACACGCAAGCCACCCGAATACTGCACCTTCGCCATAAGTAGCTTCTCTCCCTCCAATCGAGCAAAGAACAAGCGGGTCTCCGCTTTGCTCATCACAGTTGGGATCTTCTTACGGTTCTTCGCGCGCACAAAGTTGCCGATTTCCCCAAGGTCTAATTCAAACACCTCCCGCGCCACAAACACCAACGCGTTCAAAGCCTGTTTTTGCGTCGATGAGGCCACCGCACGCTCCATAGCTAAATAATCCAAAAACGACTTCAACTGCTCTGCCTTAATGTCCACACCCGCCATCAAGCCACTTTGGCGAATAAGATCTCGATACCAGCTCACATAAGTTCGTTCCGTAGTCAGCGCCATTCCGCGGCGCCGCATCACCTTTAAAATCGCGGTCTCATCAGCGTTGCGTCCCTCAATCCGCTCAGCAGACGTATCATTCACCGATCCATAACTGCCCCCGGGGATCGCCTGACTCCCGCCTGGCTCATTCACAGGAGCCACTTCCTCACTACCACTTTCACTACTACACTCCACGCAAGGCGCGGCCTGCGCCTTCGCCGTCACAAAGAACCAGCGGATCGCCTCACGCCAACGCTCCACCATCCAGTCGTCGGCGCTTTTTTCTGCCTGCGCCCAATCAATGAAATCACGTGCCGACTGCACACTACAACCCGCACCATTACGGTGACACCAACCTAAATACCAACGCAGCGTCACCTTGAAACTATCAAGTGTTTGCTGCGGCAAATCCGAGGCCCCCAACACCTCCGCCCAACGGGGAAATTGTATAGTTTTCATAACAAACAATAATAGTGAACATAAATACATGCACGTCAATTCATTCAACTATTGAGTTTTACATTTCACGGAACCACGACGACGTGAAATGCCCAGGAAAAGAACCACATACTGTTCACAATAAGCTACTTACGAAACACTACTGCCCTGGAATTAAAAATAGCAATTCCGGAAAATGCAAAACTCAGCGACCACCACAATTAACTAAGCACATAAATGAGACAAAATGACCCAAAATTGAAGCCGAGTTTTGCATTTCACGGAACAGAATCCAAACCATTTTCAAGACAAAAAGCAATCAAGACACTGAAGAACAGTCAGTTACAAATACACCTCACATCAATTCCTCATTGGGCAAATGCAAAACTCACCAAAAAAAGCTCATGAGTTTTGCATTTCACGGAAATATTCCCTTGCTCACCTGGCATTCAAAACTTACCAATTATTCGCAATGAATCCTCAATCTCACTAACAAAAAGGCAAAAGAGAAGAACCGATCAACCAAATCCTAAAAACCCGTAAGTTTATAGAAAAACTCAAACCCGAGTTATACAAAACTGAGTTTTGCATATAACACTGTTCTCCAGGAAATGAATAAAAACTCAGAAAATATGGTAAAGGCATTCATCGAATCCTTTGAAGAGGTTTTCGATAAGGATTGGAGCCACACAAAAGAAGCGCTTGGCATTCAAAAGGACACCGAAGAGCAAAAGAAATTCGCAGCTGAAATGGGGCTAGAATCGATAGATATGATTTCCCCCGAAGGGACATTCATTAACCCTCGGATTGAAGATGAAATCGAAGACTGGGGGAATCGTGGTAGGCTACTACAACTATACAGAGATTTAAAAGAGAATGGCTTCTGACTCAGAAATCAACCAGATGAACACCAGAAAACAGAGGAGAACCAATCGCTGCTGGCAATGTCGCTAACGCGCCATCGCCAGAGCTCTACGTTCGACGAATGAAATTTTGCTACCTCCAGAGTTTGCCGCTAATAGCAATAATCTTCTTAACGTCGGCATGCAGCACACCAAAAAAAGAAATGAATAGAATAGGATCAATCGACGAATTAAAAGATCTAGCTAATTTCCAAGCCTTTAAGCAGGCGCCACTAACGCCCTCACTTCATGCCTCATATGAAAGAGAATTAGGCAACAGGTATAATGTGAGTTTTTCTTTTGATGATCAAATCTTAGAGAATTGCCAAATTTCCATTGAATACGTCGACCACAAGACCCACATCGAGGTCACAAGCTCATTTTCTCGTGATCGAAAGCCAGTGTTCGAAAGAAAGTGCAAAAATAGAAAACGATGGGAGTATTTCATATAGTCACTTTTGGGTCAGCCATTTCGAATTCAAAAGTCTAGATTCAGAGGGCTACATTCGACTCGTTGAACATAAAATTGGAGATTCTCCTATATCACTAATCGAAGTCTGGGGATATCCACAGGATGACTTCCCTGCTCTTGTATTTTTGAACGTAAAAGGGATTGCATTCCTACCTCTTAGGAACTCCGAGGACATCTACGGAGCCATCAATTCGATAAATGAATACTCGGAAGAAGAGGACGACGAAAATTGGGATGAAGACGACTGGGTGGATGATGAGTAATTTGAACACTAAGACCGTCTAGGTCGAACCAGTCCGACGAGGCAATAGATTTCGCTGGCGCTCATCTATTCCTCTCGTCTACGATCTGAGGAAAAAATGAAAGAACTCGTCAAGCGTGGTTAAACCGCAGAGCACGGAGAGTTCGGGGAGAAAAGAAAACTGAATTGAATCTCACTTCCAGACTCAGCGCACTCGGCGATCTCAGCGGTTATAAAAAACGTATCCACTGAAACGGAAAGAAGGAAATGAATCTTGAGCATCACAGAAGATGACGACACCTTTGATCATATGACGAAATTCAGATCCAGTCGGCGTAGGCAACCCATGTGCCCCCTCAGTTTTTCGAGAAGACTCTCTACTTCACAATCCACTGGCTGGGTCGCCTAGCCTCTACGTTGGGAAGGAAGAAATGAAACAATCAACCATAAGCATATCATTCCTCCTTGTCGCATTGTTTCTTTCGGCATCCTGTAGCCATACAAACGAATTGAAAAAAGGAGAATGGAAAGACATCACAGTCTCTGGCAGTTACAGCTTCGGGTTCGAAGCAAAGCATCTTGATTCCCGAAGGAAAAGGGAGATTAGAGGAACTAGACGAATGGTGGCTGGTAGAGGGCGACTATGATATTCTTTCAGAAATCTACGACCACTGGAGCTCGACAGGATTAAGCAAAGGATTCAGAGAAGATCATCCTGTTTATGAAATTGAGGCATCTGGCGTAGTTTCGCATAAAGACTTCTACGACCTCCAGGTTTCAAACCGAGTCTTCATTATTAGAGACCTGCACCACTTCAAACTAATCGAACCCCAACCAGTCGATGCAGCGAATGCGAGTAACGCCGCTGGTGTTGATCTAAATCAGTCGGCTCGCATCCGCTGATCTCTACGATCTACAGAAGAAATGAAAATCCTAGGTTTAGCATTAATCATATCAGCATTTCTGTTTGTCGCGATTGGCGCTGGGCCGATTACCTCGTTTGCTCACTTCAAATATCCCGAGGATGTCATATATGATTCACAAATTGTGAGTGAATTAATGGAATCAAACCCAGAGATGAAAACTGAGATCATTGAAGACCGAAAGCAGATGTATGAGCATTACTTGAGAATCAGAGAAACAAATCTCCTTGCTGGCTTTGCATGTATGATTGCAGCGGGGATACATTTCTTCGTTATCGTCCGAACATTGACCCACTATACGAGGACTTCGTTCTAGGTTAATCTCTTGGGCATGGAAAACCAAGCAAG
>JAXCLT010038162.1:0-12751 GCA_035584435.1 Egregia menziesii
TCGATTGCGTCTGATTTGAAATCAGATGAACGTTTACGCGTTCCGTGGGTTCGAATCCGACTCTCTCCTTTAATTTAGTATTTCCAACAACTCTACTAATCAAACAAAACATTCAACTTTGTAAACAACTTGCTTAAAAATAACATATTAGTATATAATATTGTTATACATTAACATATTATTTTATTTTTATTAAGGATAACAAAAAATGGCAAATACTAAATCTTCGAAAAAACGTATAAAAATTAATAAAAGAAATCGTATTCAAAACAATTCTTATAAATCTCTTATAAAAAGTTATGAAAAAAAGCATTTAATTCTTATTAAGGCTTTTAGTGAACAAACTTCTAACGAAGGTGAAGAGACGTCTAATTATCAGTCCTTACTTCGAGCTTCTTTTTCATCAGTTGTAAGTCAGATTGATAAGGCAGTTAAAAAAAATATTATTCATAAGAATACCGCTATTAGAAAAAAAACAAATTTATTTAAAAAAACATTCTCTAAAGTAACTTAATATTTTAATTTTCATTTATTTTCAATATCCCGTTTAGATATAAAATATATATATATATATAACTTAGATATATTATGAAAGATATTTTAGAGAATAGAAAGCAAAAATTCCCGATAATTCTACCAGATTTGTCAGAAGTTCAACGGATAAGTTTTTGTTGGTTTTTAACAGAAGGATTACCTGAAGAGTTAACGAACTGTCCTTCAATATTAAATAAAAGAAGTGGTATTGAATTAATAATTTATGGCCAAGAATATAAAATTTATTACCCTAGTTTTGCTATTTTAAATGCTCTAAAGAAAAAGGGGAATTATAACTTAAGAGTATACGTTCTAATGTCGTTGAAAAAAAACGAAACGGTGAAAAATGGTGCAGTACAATCAGAAGACTTTTCACCCAAAGAGCGAGTATTTTTTGGGGAAATACCTCTTATGACTGAGAAAGGGACTTTTATATTTAATGGTTGCGAAAGGGTTATTGTTAGTCAAATTATTAGAAGCCCTGGTATTTATTACAAAAGAATTCAAAAAGAGAAAAAAGTTTTTTATGAAGGAACAATTATTTCGAAGCATGGTTCTTGGTTAACTTTTGAATTAGAGTATAATTTAATTTGGGTTAAATTTGATAAGCAATATAAAATCCCTATAAATTGGTTTTTGGTTGGCTTTTCTTTAGAAGAGCATGAAATCTACCAAACGGTTCAAAACTATGAATTTTTAAGAAAAAGTGTTAAATCCTTGAATTCCGTTATTTATGACAAAATGTTTCATAAGGCTACTTTTGGAAGTTACAATAAAAGTATGCTAATGTCAGTTTTTCGAATACGTGAACTTATAAATGAACGTCTTTTAAATAAAAGTTTATATGATCTTGGTGAAGTAGGTCGTATTAAGCTTAATAAGAAATTGGGTATTAATTTACCATTAAATATAAGAATTTTAACCTCGTTAGATATTCTGAAAGCTATTGATAAGTTAATTCATATTAGTTCTTATAATGAAAAGCTTGACGATATAGACAACTTAGAAAACAGAAGAGTGCGTTCAGTAGGTGAGCTCTTACAACTACAAGTACGTGTAGCTCTTAATCGACTAAGAAAAAAAATTACTACCGATGAAAAATTAACACCAGATATGTTCAGGGTTAAAAAAACAAAAAGGGGTATTACAGATAAAAAGTCTAAGGATATAAAAATTAAAGCTAACAAAAGTAAAGGCAACAAAAGTTTTGAGGAAGATATACCGTTAGAAGAAACTTTGATGCCTAATGATTTAGTTAATGCAAAAGTTTTAACTTCTGTCATAAGAGAATTTTTTGGCTTAAGCCCTCTATCACAATATTTTGATGAAATAAATGCTCTGGCCCAACTGACACATAAACGTCGAATTAGTTCTTTAGGTCCTGGGGGATTAAACAGTGAACATGTAAGCTTTGCGGCAAGAGATATTCACCCAACACAATATGGACGTTTATGCCCAATTGAAACTCCTGAAGGACAAAAAGCTGGTTTAATCGCATCATTAGCCACACATGCGAAAATTAATAATTATGGTTTCATAACAACTCCTTTTTTCCGTGTATATAAAGGGAAAGTACTAAGAGAATTAGGGCCAATTTATTTAACTGCCGAACAAGAAACTATATATAAAGTTGCGTCTGGAGATGTTTTATTAACAAAAGATGAATTTTTCCAAACTACCACAGTTCCTGTACGCTTTTATAATGAATTTATAATTGTTGATTCTGTTAGTGTTGATTTTATAGCGGTTTCTCCTATACAAATCATAGCCATAGGGGCTTCTCTAATACCATTTTTAGAGCACGACGACGCCAATCGTGCATTAATGGGTTCAAATATGCAAAGACAAGCTGTTCCTTTACTATATCCAAAAAAACCTATTATTGGCACAGGTATTGAACACCAAATAGCAGCAGATTCACAAGTAGTAATTATAAATTTATTAAATGGTATTGTTGATTCTGTTTCAGCAGACCGTATTATAATCCTTGATAATAAAAATATTGGAAGTTCTAAAGTTTATTTTTTAGATAAATACCGTCGTTCAAACCAAGAAACCATAATTAATCAAAAACCATTAATTTGGACTGGTGAAATTGTAAAGCCTGGTCAAATTATTGCTGATGGACCTGGTACCGATGGAGGAGAGCTTGCTTTAGGCCAAAATTTAACAGTTGCTTATATGCCTTGGGAAGGTTATAATTACGAAGATGCTATTTTAGTTAGTGAAAGATTAGTCCAAAAGGATCTTTTTACTTCGATCCATATAGAAAAATATGAACTACAGCTTGTAGATGATAGCGCAAGTATAGAAGAAATAACAACATCGATTCCTAATATTGATGTAGATGCTATCTGTAATTTAGATACAAATGGTATAATAAAAAAAGGAACATTTGTTAATGCTGGGGATATTTTAGTTGGTAAGATTACCCCTATAGTAGAGGATGAAGAATTACCAGAGAGTAAATTATTAAGGGCAATATTCAATATCAAATCACCAGAGCCAGAAGATACTTCTTTAAGAGTACCAAATGGTATTTCCGGTCGAGTTATTGAAATACAAACAGCTTCACGTGAAAAAGGTGATAATTTAGCTTCTGGCGTATACGAATGGGTTTGTATCTCTATAGCGCAAATAAAAAAAATTCGAATTGGTGACAAAATTTCGGGACGACACGGTAATAAGGGTGTCATTTCAAAAATAATTCCAATACACGACATGCCATTCTTGCCTGATGGCACAGTCGTAGACGTTATTTTAAATCCTTTGGGTGTTCCTTCCCGAATGAATGTAGGTCAAATTTTTGAATGTTTATTAGGCTTTGCTGGAGATTACTTAAACCGTAGGTTTAAAGTGGTTCCATTTGATGAAATGTACAGACCAAATGCTTCACGTATATTAATAAACAAAACTTTAAAAAAAGCTGCCAAAAAGACTAACAAACCTTGGCTTTTTAATAAGTCTTCCCCTGGTAAGGTATTATTAACAGATGGGAGAACAGGTGAAATTTTTGATAATTCTATTCTTGTTGGAAAGCCTTATATTTTAAAGCTTATTCACTTAGTCGATAAAAAAATGCATGCCCGCTCAACTGGTTCTTATTCCTTAGTAACTCAACAACCATTAGGTGGTAAATCAAAACATGGTGGACAAAGATTTGGAGAAATGGAAGTTTGGGCTTTAGAAGCTTTTGGAGTAGCCTACACTTTGCAAGAATTATTAACTATAAAATCTGACGATATCAACGGGCGACATGAAGTATTTAACGCTATTATTAAAGGTCATCCAATACCGGAACCAGGCGTTCCTGAATCTTTTAAAGTATTACTAAGAGAATTAAATGCTTTAGGATTAGATATTACTACCCATCAAATTGGTAAATTAGATAATGGAGAAATGGCATCCTATAAAGTTAATTTGTTAACTCTTGTTAAATCTAAATTACTCTAAAGATTGAGTTTATTTCAAAATTATAAAAATATATATTTGTATAAAATTATGAAAAACATGAAACAACAATTTGAGTATGTTAAAATTAATTTAGCTTCACCTGAACGCATTAAAGATTGGGCTGAAAAAATTTTACCTAATGGAGAGATAGTTGGTGAAGTCACTGAACCTGAAACGATTAATTATCGAACTCATAAACCTGAAAAAGGTGGCTTGTTTTGTGAAAAAATCTTTGGTCCTGTTAAAAATTGGGAATGTACTTGTGGTCGTTATAAACACAAAGAACCAGATACGTTAATTTGTGAAATTTGTGGTGTAGAGTTAACAGAATCTCGAGTACGTCGACATAGAATGGGCTATATTAATTTATTATCCCCAGTTGTACATATTTGGTATTTAAAAGGATCGCCTAGTTTTTTATCTACTATCTTAGATTCTTCAATAACCAAACTCGAAGGTGTTGTTTATAATGGCAAGGAACCTGAACAAGATCAGGATGTTTCAAAATATGATGATTTTTTTTATGATACAGAAGGTGAAGGTTTTGTTTATGGGAAAAAACGTCAAGGTGCCGAAATCTTATATGATAGGTTAAAACGAATTGATTTAAAAGTAGAGATTGCAAGTAACCGTAACATAATGTTTTGTTCTAACGTTACAAAAGCAGTAGAGGATGCAATTAAAAGAATTCGTATATTTGAAAATTTCTTAACGACTAATACAAGACCAGAATGGATGGTGTTACATTTTCTTCCTGTTCTCCCACCTGGTATTAGACCAATGGTAAAATTGGATAATGGAAGGTTTGCAACTTCAGATTTAAATGAACTTTACCGAAAAATCATTATTAGAAATAAAAGACTAAAACGATTATTGTCAGTACACGCCCCGAGTGTTGTTATTCTAACTGAAAAACGAATGATTCAAGAAGCTGTTGATACATTGATTGATAATGGGAAACGAGGTTCCAAAGTATTAGATGCAAACAAACGCCCATTAAAATCATTAGCTGATATTATTGAAGGTAAACAAGGACGATTCCGTCAAAATTTATTAGGTAAACGAGTAGATTATTCTGGACGTTCTGTTATTATTGTAGGCCCTCAATTGGAGTTAAACCAATGTGGATTACCCTATGAAATGGCAATCGAGTTATTTTTGCCATTTATTATTTATAAATTACTTTCCCAAGGTTTATCTCATTCCATAAAAAAGGCTAAAAAGATTATCTATAGTAACCAATCTTTTATTTGGTATTTAACAGAGGAAATATTAAGAAAACATCCTATTATTTTAAACAGAGCACCTACTCTTCATCGTTTAGGTGTGCAAGCTTTTGATCCCGTATTAGTTAGAGGAAGAGCTATTCAGTTACACCCTCTTGTTTGTCCAGCTTTTAATGCAGATTTTGATGGTGACCAAATGGCAGTACATATTCCTCTATCTTTTGAGTCGCAATTGGAAACACGATTATGTCTTTTAGCTCCTAATAATTTTTTATCTCCCTCTACCGGCGAGCCAAATATTCAACCATCTCAGGATATGGTTTTAGGGTTTTATTACTTAACAGCCCAAAATAGAATGGGTTTAAAAGGTTCAAACAATTATTTCTCTAATTTTAACGAAGTAATATCAGCATATGGACAAAAACAACTACAGCTACACTCTTCTATTTGGGTTAGGTGCCCAAAGGATGTTACTTTAGATACTGAACTAAAATTTTTAAAGACTATTGTTCTAGCTAATCAACAGACTCTTCATATTTATAATAATTTACAACGTAAAGAGACAAAAGACGGACAATTATTAGTACAGTATATTCGAACTACGCCTGGTCGTATTATTTTTAACCAGTGCATTAATGATATATTAAATAAATAGGAGGTATAATAAAATGTTAAAGCAATCAAAAATATTTTCTAATAACATCATCAATAAAAAAGAGTTAAAGAAAATTATTGAGTGGGCATTTAAAAATTATGGTCAGAGAAAAGCTGCTTATTTTGTAGATCAATTAAAAGAAATAGGGTTTGAATATGCTACAAAATCTGGGATTTCTATAAGTATTGAAGATTTAAAAATCTCACCTGCTAAAACTGCTCTTATGGAAATTGCGTCTAATGATGTTTTTTTAGCAGAATCACAAGCAAATAACGGGGAGATTACAGAAGTAGAACGCTTCCAGAGAATTATTTATATTTGGAATAGTACTAGTGAGGAGTTAAAAGATCGATTAATAGAGTTTTTTAAAAAGAATGATCCTTTGAACTCCGTATATATTATGGCCTTTTCTGGTGCGCGTGGGAATATTGCACAAGTTCGACAACTAGTCGGCATGAGGGGCTTAATGTCAGACCCAAATGGTAAAATTATTGATCGTGCTATTGGAGCAAATTTTCGAGAAGGTTTATCAATTACGGATTATATTATTTCCTCTTATGGCGCTCGGAAAGGTTTAGTTGATACAGCGATAAAAACGGCAGATTCTGGTTATTTAACAAGACGACTTGTTGAAGTTGCACAAAGTATTATAATCAGTGAATTAGATTGTAAAACTGAGCGAGGTATTTTTTTAGAAGAAGATATAGAAAAAGATGAAAAAGGGTTTTTATCTCTTAAAGAACTTCTTAACGGTCGTATCATAGCATCTACAATCTTTAAACCGGGAAATAAAGAAATTATTGCTTTAAGGAATCAGGAAATAACACCATCTCTTATAGGGGAATTAGTTAAATTCAAAATTAATAAAGTATTAATTAGATCCCCGCTAACATGTGAGTGTCGAAGAGCAGTTTGCCAACAATGTTATGGCTGGAATTTAGCATTAGGTACTTTAGTAGAATTAGGGGAAACAGTTGGTTTAATTGCAGCACAGTCTATTGGTGAACCCGGTACACAATTAACAATGAGAACTTTCCATACAGGAGGTATTTTTACTAGTGAGTTAATTCGCCAGGGACGTGCTCAATGTTCTGGTTATATAAATTTTTTACCAGAGTTAAAAATTAGTCCTTACCGTACTAATTATGGACAAGATGCTGTGGTAAGTGAAAACCAATCCTGGTTAGCAATAATTAATTATGCAAATGAGATCGTAAAAGTTCGTGTTGAAGCCCGTACGATAATCCTTGTAAATAATAATAATTACATTAAACGTAATCAAGTATTATTTGAAGCTGCCCCGAAAATAAAAGAAATAAATTTGGCTGAGAAAGAAATTAAATATATTTGTGCAAAAGAACCAGGGGAGATATTCTTAGAAAAAGATGGCTTCCCACAAACTTTAATCAATGAAAATTTTAGTAAGCGAAGTAAAAAAAATTATATTTTTTGGGTTTTATCTGGTCAAGTTTTTAGTGTTGCATTTAATACTAATATAAGAGTAAGAAAATCAGAAAAAATTTATAAAAACCAAGCGATAGCCCAATCAAAGATGGTTACGACTGTTGGGGGTTTTATTCATTTATCTCGAAATAAATTAACCCAAGAAATAAATAGTTTAAGTATACAAAATTGCTCTCATGGGTTAAATGATTTTAAGATATTTATAGAGAGAAATAATATTGAAGTTACTAAATGTAAAGTTTATTTATCCCACACACATGAAATAGTATTAAAACCGGAATTACTTAATAATCGTTTATTTTCTTTAGGTTCCTTACGCAATAAAAAATATAGAACAAAAACTGGTGGTAAATTCTATCTTTCAAATTTTTATAAACCAAGATTATTTGGTCAGCAGTCGGGTAACAATTTCACCAATAAATTAAAGTCAGGCTCAACAATTTTTTATATACCAGAAGCTTTAGTTCAAACAACTTCAAATAAAAAAGATTTCAAATTTAAAAAGGGAGATTATGTAAAAAAGGATATAGAAATTTTTCCTAATTATCTTACTAATATAGAAGGCTTTATAGATTTTCAAGTTGAAAAACGAATTAAATATATTAGTATTAAACCTGGTCAAAGGTACCTATTAGATAAAAAACCAAAATTATCTAAAGAATTTAATGAACAGGTTTATTATCCTGGGGAGTTAGTATTAGATAAATTTGAAGTTCAAGTTTTAAGTTATATAGAATTTGAAGACATTAACAATGAGACATATTTATATATCCGTCCTATAACACGTTATGAGTTTACGAATGAACGTGCAGTTAAAATTTTTGAATCAAACTGTTTTGCACCTCTTAATTTGTTAGTTGAAAATTTTAATTTACAAGTTGCATCTGGTCAACAAATTAAAATTGATTATCCAATACAATTTGTGGATTCTCCATTGACCATTGATTATTCGCTTCAATCAAATGATACGGAATTAATCTTTGAGTATAAAGGACCAGAAAAGAAGAATTCTTATGGCCAAGTTAATTTAATTTATTCACAAACATTTCTTTTTGATTCGGTAATACCAAAAGAAATAAAGAAAACGGATGTGTCTTTGAATTTATTTGTAGAGGAAAAACAATTTATTGACCCTTATACGGTTGTTGGTTCATTTGATACTATATTTCCATTTGATAATTTTGTTTACAGTGCCAAAATCAAACGTAATACCATAAAGTCTAATATTTTATTAACAACAAAATCGGATTATGAAGAGATTTTTCTAGACAGTTTTACTCATAATTATAAACAAAACCAATTTTTAAAAGTAAATAAGCTTTTCAATAATAATGTCCTTATTAAAAATTCGGGTTTAATGGAGCAGGTGTCAGGTAATAAAATTACTTTACATTTAGGCCAACCTTATTTTTTCTCAACAGGGGCTTTAATCCGAAAAATACCTGGTGATTATATTAAAGGACAAGAAAATTTTGGTCAATTAGTATATGAACGATTAAAAACTGGTGATATAGTACAAGGTTTACCAAAAATTGATAATATTTTAGAGGCCCGTAAGCCTAAAATTGAGGCTCTGCTTGCAACCAGACAAGGTTTTATTAAATCAATAAAATATACTTCTAATCTCATTTTGATTAGTACAGTACCCTCTAAAAGTTATGATTATTATATAGCATCACGTTCTGAAAGATTATTAGTTAAAAATTATGAATCTATATGCGTAGGACAACCATTAACTGAAGGTCCTTTAAATCCTCACACTCTTCTTCACGTATATTTCCGCTATTTTTGTTCTTTAGGGACATTATCTATTTATGAGTCAGCTTACCGAAGTTTGAAAAAATTACAAACGTTATTATTAACGTCTGTTCAAGCCATATATATTTCACAAGGGGTTATAATTTCAGGTAAGCATGTAGAATTAATTGTTAGAGAAATGACCCATAAAGTTTATATAGAATACCCAGGAAAAACTAATTTCTTACCGGGTGATATTATAGATTTAGATCAAGCCCAATATATTAATCTTTGTATTAAAAATAATAATAAGCTTGGGTTCCGTCCCATTCTATTAGGGATTACAAAATCTTCTTTAAAAACCGATGGTTTTTTGGCTGCAGCGAGTTTCCAAGAAACAACACGAGTTTTAACAAGAGCAGCTATTCAAGGTAAAACCGATTGGCTTAGAGGCTTAAAAGAGAATGCTATCACAGGTCGATTAATACCAGCAGGTACGGGGTTCTATGCTAATCAAGATATTACTTTTAATAAAGTTTTACTACCAGAGAACCTAATAACGAAAAAAGATAATTTAAGTTTAAAAAAACAATTAAAATTGAAACAAACAAAACTAAAAAAATTAATAAAATTTAAGTATAATAATTAAATACTTTTTCTTTTTACTTTCATTTATACTTAAATAATTAAAAGTCTGCTATACTAGTTCTCATATAAATGAATACAAAAATAATTATTATTTAAGGAAAACGTTTTAAGTCAAAGAGTTAGGTATAAAATATTTAAAAATAAAAAGGATTATTATTTCTATGGCTAAAATTGAATTGGCTCAACTTTTAGATGCAGGTGTACATTTTGGACATAAAGCTCATCGATGGAATCCAAAAATGTTTCCTTACATCTATGCAGAACGTAATGGAATACATATTTTAGATTTAATTCAGACAACGGAATTTTTAAAGCGAGCTTGCGATTTTAGTAAAAAAGCATCGGCAAAAAACCAAACTTTTCTATTTGTTGGAACAAAAAAACAAGCGTCTTCTTTAATTGCTATTGAAGCTCAAAAATGTGGTGCGTTTTATGTAAATCATCGTTGGTTAGGTGGAATGCTAACAAACTGGGTAACTATAAAAGGTCGAATTGATCGTTTAAACCAATTAGAAGAACAAGAAAAATTAAACTCCTTTAATAATCTACCTAAAAAAGAAGCATCAAATTTAAAAAAAGAATTAGAAAAACTTAAAAAATATTTTAATGGAGTGAAGGGAATGAAAAAAATCCCTGATATTTTAGTAATAATTGACCAAAAACGTGAAATTATTGCTATTCAAGAAGCACTTTCTTTAGATATTCCTATTATTTCAATTCTTGATACGAATTGTGACCCAAATTTAGCTACAATACCAATCCCTGGTAATGATGATTCTATTAGATCTATAAAATATATTATTAAAAATATAGCAGATAGTATTTGTTTAGGGCAACAAAATTCCCTTAAAATTTAGAAAAGAAGGCCAAAAATTAATCAAAACATTAAAAATTAGGATAAAATATTATTATGACTTTAGAAATTAGTTCAGCACTTGTTAAAGAATTGCGACAAAAAACTGGTGCTGGTATGATGAATTGTAAAAAAGCTCTTCAAGAAACAAATGGTGATTTTGAAGAAGCTATTAAGACTTTACGTCAAAAAGGTTTGGCTGCTGCCGATAAGAAAGTTGATAGAAAAACTATTGAAGGTGTTGTAAATAGTTATATACATGCCGGTGGGAAAATTGGGGTTTTAGTTGAAGTTAATTGTGAAACAGATTTTGTTGCACGCCGTGAAGAATTTCAAGAGTTAGTTCAAAATATCGCAATGCAAATTGCAGCTTCCCCTGATGTTCTTTATGTCAATACTAATGAAATACCGAAAGAGCTTTTCCTTGCGGAACAAGAAATTGAATCGCAGAAACAAGACTTAATTAATAAACCTGAGGAAATTAAAGAAAAAATTGTTTTAGGGCGGATTGAAAAAACCTTGAAAAATTTAAGTTTACTTGATCAAGCATTTATTAGAGATTCAAATATTACAATTGAGGAATTAATAAAGGAAAAAATCACTCTATTTGGTGAAAACATTAAAATTAAAAGATTTACTCGTTACACACTAGGAAGCTAAGATCATAGCTTATTATTTAAAATTTCAAAAGTTATTTCATAAGGTAACTAGCTGGGTAAACTTTTAGGACTCAAAGGAATTAAGTTGATTATTAGATAAATATTAGTTAAAAAACAATATTTACATATTTTTAAGGTTCTAATTAGTCATTACATGATAGAAAAGTTTTCTATTTAAAATTTTTCTTTTTTAGGTCTTTTAAACTATAATTATTTTAATTTTGGTTTCATAGCATTCATCTGTATGCGTATTTTTGCATAAGGTGTTATAATTTATCTTTTTACTAAAATTAAATATGAATATTCTGGAAAGTACTAATTTTATTCATTTGAACTCATTAATCTTTTTATCAGATATCGAAGTTGGAAAACATCTCTACTGGGAATTAAATGATATTACTTTCCATGGCCAAGTATTACTCGTTAGTTCGTTTGTAATATTATTAACACTTTTATTTTCATTTTTAGGAACTTCAAATAAGAATATCGTTCCTAATGGTTGGCAAAATTTTATGGAATCAGTTGTTGAGTTTATTAAAGATATCGCTCAAAACCAACTTGGTGAAACAGCTTATCGACCATGGTTACCTTTTATTGGTACTTTATTTTTATTTATTTTTGGCTGCAATTGGGCAGGTGCCATAATTCCGTGGAAGTTAATAAAGCTTTCTGAAGGTGAATTTGGAGCTCCAACAAATGATATAAATACAACAGTAGCGTTAGCTTTATTAACATCATTTATGTATTTTTATGCAGGTCTGAGTACAAAAGGGTTTGGATATTTTAAAAGATATATAGAACCTACACCTCTTTTATTACCAATTAATATTTTAGAGGATTTTACAAAGCCGCTTTCATTAAGTTTCCGACTATTTGGTAATGTTTTAGCAGATGAATTAACTGTTTCTGTTTTAGCTTTATTAGTTCCTTTGATTGTACCATTACCGGTAATGCTTCTAGGTGTATTTGCTAGTTCAGTTCAAGCCTTAATTTTCTCAACTCTGGCTGGTGCCTACATCGCTGAGGCTGTTGAAGGACATTAATTTTAATTAAGTATTATATTTTTAATGTTTAAATGAATCTTTTAGAAATTTGTTAATTTTTTCTTATCTAACCCATGAATAAATTATATGGATTCAATTGTTTCTGCTGCATCCGTTATAGCTGCTGGTCTTGCTGTTGGTTTAGCCGCGATTGGGCCTGGAATCGGTCAAGGTACTGCCGCTGGTCAAGCTGTTGAAGGTATTGCTCGTCAACCAGAAGCAGAAAATAAAATTCGTGGTACTTTACTTTTAAGTTTCGCCTTCATGGAAGCGTTAACGATTTATGGGCTAGTTGTAGCTTTAGCTTTATTATTTGCAAACCCATTTACTGGTTAATAAACCATAGCTAAGACGTTTTTAATTTAATATATAATTATTAACGTCTTGGCTATTACTATCAATCAGTTATCCTTTCCCCACAAAAATTTTATTTTTAATACTAAAACTAAAAGATGTTTTATAACTATAACTCCATTTTA